>JAKSZP010001957.1:0-47792 GCA_022478985.1 Massospora cicadina | reverse complement strand
CACACGACACAGGATGATTGTAAAGCGTTAGAGCGCTCAGCTGTACGATATATCCGCCTCAGGCAGCGCCACCAGGGACAGACTTGAGGCTGCAACAGAGGATGGGGGCATTTTCCAGAAGTTTTGGGGTCTAAAGGAAAAGGGATGTTTATCATGCCAGATAGTCCACCCTGGATAGGACATGGGGCCGAAGGGGGATCACGCCATCATGGAGGGGTAGCAACCCCTGTACCTCTTGTGTGAACTGAGGAGAGGGGAGGCCTCTTCAGGTTATATGTCCGCTAATACAAATTCTCCACTCTGCGCTTCGCATGGAGAGTAGGATTCGTTTGTAGTGGGTTTTAGTCCCGTGAGGACCTGTGGCCGATGTGTGTGATGCGAGGTATTTCATCAGGGGTGGGGTTTGATGGATTGTTGAGGCCCAAGGCTCGGGAGAAGTTGGAGCAGGCTGCGCGGGACCAGTGTGGGGATGGGAGTGTGAGAGCGGTGATGGCCGCGATCCAGGTGCCCAGGATCTTGCAGCATGGGCTTGGGTCAGAGCAGGCCATGCCACCTTGATGATGAGGGACAAACATGACCTCTAGCCGTACTGGTGGAGGGCGGCCTGACCAAAGCCATCCTTGCAGCAAGGCATACAGGGATTTGAAGAAGCTTGGTGAGAAGGGGATGGCGTGGGCTCCGAACCAGACTTTGGATAGGAGCATAGAGTTGGCTAGAACAACCCTGCCAGTAAGGGTTTAGGGTGGGCTCTGAGAGAGGCGATTCGCTTTGTCACGTTGTCCAGTATACAGCACTCCATTACTGCTGACGCGTATCCACCTGCCTCCATCCACACGCCCAGATGGCGCACTGGTCCTATGGTAGGACTTGGCACGAAGGGGAGCACCAGTGGAGCGGTGTGTGTTGAGTTAGTAAGGCGTGGACGTGGGCAAGCAGATGGGCTGGGTTGAGAACTACTTGCTGGGGCCCAGCAGTTCTGAAACCGACCAAGGAGGATGATTTCAGTTTTGGAGGTGTTCAGTGCCACGTTGCTTACCCAGGAATATTCCTGGATGAGGGCTTCAAGTGCGCGTGCATCTTTATTATTAGACACCCCCACCACGCAGTCATCTGCAAATGCCATCATCTTGACTGGGGTTTGGCCTGGCACGTGGACCCCAGTGATTTGGGCATTCACATTTCGCAGTAGTGGGTCAAGGCTGAAGCTGTATAAGAGTGGGCTGAGGGGGTCCCCTTGTCGCAAGCCCCTTTGAGGGCGGACTACTTCCATTAGGAAGCCTGGGCCACGCACTGCCATTGTTGCAGATTCCGTGAGCAGCATCACCCAGTTGATGAAGCAGGGGTAGGCGGAATTGATGGAGGCAGGCCCTTAGGTATTCCCAGTTTACTCTATCATAGGCCTTTTGTTGGTCCAAGAATACCAGTGCCCCAGAGGCTGTGGACTGACATGCATTAGCCACGGAGTGCACGCCATCCCAAATCGACCTTCTGGGGATGAAACCGAATTGTTCTGGGAGATGGTGGCAAATGCTACAGTCCCTAAATGGTTAGCCATGATTTTTGTTAAAATTTTGGTGTCTGTGTTTATTAGAGAAATGGGGCGCCAGTTGGCTAAGTCAAGCTTATCCCCTTTTTTGAAGAGTGTGACAGTAAAGGCCTCATGTCCTCCTGGTAGGAGGCGCGTTTCCTACAGGCTTTGGTTAAGTGAGGCGAGCAGCAATGGGGATATATATTTGAAATATTTTTTGTAGAACTCATATGGAATGCCATCTGGGCCTGGGCATTTTTGGTCTGGTGCACCGCGATTGGCTGTCCATAATTCATTCGGAGTAATTAAATTTATTATTTCCGGGTATCAAAAAATGGTGCAGATATGAGCTCGGTCAAGAAATTCTGCCACTTTGGCCAGCTGAATTGGTTCAGCTCAGTATAACTCGGAGTAATATTTTTGCGTTTTGATTGCCACTTCGGCCAGTGTGTCCACAATGGAATTATCTGATCTTTGCACCTGTGTGCAGGCCATGCTCTGGCGTGGTGCAAAATTTTTTTAAAGAAATATGTGGTGCACTTGTCGCCTTTTGTGATGCGTGTGTGCCCTGTATTGAACACAAACCCAATGTTTGTGTTGCCTTTCAAGTGCGTTGAGGTGGGCAGCTGCCTCCGCCCACTTCCAGCCCCATGCAGGGCTGTATCCTGTAGCTGGAATGTTGGACTCCAAGTGTGCCAATTCCACCAGAGCGCACGAGATAACCTCCGATGTGGCTCATGAGCATCTGGAGGAGAGATGGCGAGAGTGGCAGATGGTGTCCTCTTTGAAAGTTGCCCATGTGGAAATGGGGTCCGCGCAAAATGGTGCAACAAACAATCTTGCCAAAGTTGCCTCTTCCACCCACATGGAAAATCCTGGCGACACGAGCTCAGGGGGGCAGATTTTGCACCAATGTGGGGCCTTAGCAACTGTGACAGGTAAGTGGTAGGTTATCAAGACCAGTCAGTGGTTGGAGAATTCCATTTTTGTTGTTTTTTTGAAGTGGGAGATGTGGGGTTGGAATTTCGCCGGCGTTAGAATAAGGTTGATGTGGGTCATGGACCTTAATTGGCCGTTGTGGATGTGGGGACGCATCATCTTTTTGAGCAGCGGGGCATGTCATGGCAGTGCATCCATTAACCCTAAGGATGGCCTTTAGAACGCATAGTTCTACATGACCCTGTGGGGCGTGGGGTGAGGGAGGCCACCGGTCCATTGGTGAGGTTAGCCAGCAGTTCATGTTGCCAACTAGGAAAGAATCTTGGGGTAGCGGGAGGGATTTGACCAATGAGAAAAAATCCTGATGCTCGTGTGCACCGTTTGGGGCATAGATGTTGATGATTGTGTGCACAACGTCAGCCCACGAGAAGGTGATGATGAGCACTCAGCCATTTAGGAATGTTTTTGAGGATGTGAATTTGAAAAAATTATTTTTCCAAATTAGCACCCCACAGTGCTTCGACCAAAAGGATAGGGATGGGAGGAGCATTGTTTTCCAAGCTTCCTTGGAACCTCGTGGACAGTGGGACTCCTGGATGTCCAGGATATCCACGGGTAAATTGTGTTGTAAAAAGCTCAGTTTCCTAGCCTGGGAAGGGGAGGCCTTGAATCCGGCTATATTCAACACCCCTAGAGTGAAGGTTTCCCCATTGCACCTTAGGTGTGAGGGGGTGGGCCCCTGGGCCCACCAGCCTCTTCTAGGTCCCCACGGGCTTTCACAGCAGCGCGGGTGTTAGCAGCAATGCTATCAGAGTTTTTGTTGATTTTTGCGGAAAGAGTCGCGTTGGCTTTGGCCTTTCCTTTTTGTTTTCCCGACGTTGGACGAATTTTTTGTGGTGCGGATGAGTTTGGTGCACCATCAAGCGGGTCAAAAAAATTTTATCAGTTGGTATAGGTCCCAAGTCAGTTTCAACTGGAGCTTGGGTGCAACAATTGGGTGAGATCAAATCTCCCATCGGATCCTCAGATTGAGTGGCCCGCTCAGCATGGGCTTCCCAATCTGATTGGATGATGGATTCCTGAGTTGCTTCCGCCATGAAGGTCTCCATGTCCTCCTGGCATTGTGAGTGTGGGATAGCGGTGGTGGCCTTGGCTGCTTCCTTGGCCGCGGCCCTATGGGCCTGCTTGGCCTTCTTCCACTCCTGCGGGGAGATAGGCTTTACAGATAGGTAGCAGCCTTGTGCTCCCCACGGGAAAGCCTCCTTGGTGCTTGCGGTTGGTTCATAGTGCACCTCTTCATTGGCCATGGCCGCTGAGGGGTGCTCTTGGAATGTGACGCCCTCCTTGATGGGGCATGCGTGCACCTTATGGCCAAACGCGTCACAGTGGGTGCAAATGGGGGCGCGCTGTCCACGGTCACCTGGAATGGGTGGGTGGTATGCCCTGCAATATTAATAAAAGTGGAGTGCGGGATCTGGGTTAGGTCCTTCGCAATCTCCTCAGTTGGGGTCAGAACTGCAATGGCTTTGCTGGTGCACAGGTGTGGCATCAGCGTGAAGCGTTGCATTTCGAAAGATTGTATTTCGCCATATATGGTGAGACCATCTTTCAGGTGTTGTTCCAAAATGTCACGTTTTACCATAATAGGCAAAAAGTCAAATGTGAGGAAAATTTGGTTTGATTTTGTCCATCTGGTGCGTTTGGTTTTGATGACCCATTGCCCTTCAGGGAGGTTGACCACTATGTGCACCGCTGCAGCCTCGTCTGCTGTTTTTTTGCTTTCAAAGCCTAGGTCCAGCCAACCGCGCGACATGGAGTGAGGTGCAACGTACACCCGGTTGGGAAAACTTTGTGTACATCTTCACAAAATTTTTCCCATAAGGCCATTTTTTGGATGTCCCAATACACATGGACTCTGAATTCCACCGATGAAAGTGGCTGGGAGTGTGGCATGTTGATGTACTGGTTGCATCGTGCTTGCCATGCGAGTATCTCCAGGGAAATTGTGACTGCCAGTTTTTTAAGATTTTTGTCTATTCTGCTGGATTCTCCGGGGCGTTTTCAAACGTTGGAGGCCGCGGGCCTTCCACCTGCTCCTCTTACCTTGCTTGCCCAACTGCTCCCTGACATGGGCGCAGACTAATCTCCTCTGTGAGATTATCAAACTAGATTCAGTCTTAAATTGAATAGGTTGCAAAAGTGATTGCAACGAGAAAGAAAAGTCCTTATCCCTCTCCATTTTATGATTCAAAAACATACCCAGGGGCGGGCCAATGCCTGTGAATGAGTTCTCTGGTGGGGTGTTGGCGTTTTTTGCTTTAAATAAAGACCATTCTGGTTATTTTTTGTTGGCCGCTACCTTTTCATCCCCTTTAGTGAAAATTAGCACAAATTATTTTGGTGAATACTAGAGCCTCTGAGAATTACATGGACCAAACCCTAGCTGACTACCTTGAGCTGAGTTACGTACCAGGTGGTATGGCTAGAGGAGAGGCTTCCCAAGATATTCCCACACTGAAAATTAGGAGGTCAGTGGATTATCAAGTTGGCACATACCATTTGTCCAACCACTTTTAAGCTATCAAAAACATCTTGTACCCCATCATTTTGGGTGTAGAGTGGTGGCGAAAGTTTGATGTCAGGACTAAATTGAAAGAAAATACCCTAGCCCTAACTTTGAAGAATGGACAAAAGTTGGATGTTCCTTTGTCCAAAGCTAACTTTCAGGGCGATTTGCCCCACTGGCCCAATATCCACACTCTCAGCCTTACCTCATTGCTAAAACCCTTGGTGGAGGTTCCCCTACCTTCATGTTTGGAGGGGTTAAAATATTTTGCAAGATGCGGCTTCAGCTAATACACTACCTGATCATTCAGAGTTTTATTGCATGTTCAAGCTCACTGTGGATCTGGTGCGTATATCTTCCCCAATTTATCCATTGAATGTACGAGAGGAAGTGGTTCTAGATGTCGGGTTAAGGAGCAGTTAGCCAAAGGTTTTTTATCAAACCTCACCTGTGTGCTCCCCACTTCTCTTTGTTGAGAAGTCTGATGGTACCCTACGCCCCTGCATAGACTATGGGAACCTTAAAAACGTCACTGTACAAGACTTACATCCCATCCCTCTGACTCACAGATTGCACGCTATGTGGAGAAGGCGCAAGTCTTCTCCAAGATGGATTGTTTAAACGCGTTCAATCAGATCTGTATCAAGAAGGGCAGGAGTGGTTAACCACATTCTGAACAAGAGAAGAAATCTTCCATCTTTAGGGTATGTCCTTTGAGCCTAAAAATGCCCCTGCTATCTTTCAGCGTCATATCAATGCGGATTTAAGGACTTACTTGGGTATGTGCGATCGCTTATATGAATGATATTTTGGTATTTTTCCCTGATATTAAGTCCCATGCAATACACCTTTGGCAGGTAGTGGAGCAGTTGCGAGCTGCCAAACTTACGCTAAAAATCAGTAAGTGTGAGCTATTTAAGTCCCAGGTCACCTTCCTGGGCAACGTTTTGTTTGACAAAGGGTACATGATAACTCCCAACGAGGAGAAGGCAATTTGTGTGTGGCCCACTCCAATCTCTGTTAAATTAAGGAGCTTTTTGGGGACGTTTATTTTCCTTAAGAAGTTCACACCAAACCTTTCTGAAGTTGCAGCGCCTTTGTATAAGGCAAGCGGGGCAAAAGTACTTCAGTGGTCCCCATTTTGGAGGATGCCTTCCAAGCAGTGAAGTGTACGTTGCTGTCCATTTCTATTCTTCACCATGTCGACCCCAATAAAAAGTTCATTTTTGCTTCAGATGCCTCCAACTTCGCCAAAGCAGCAGCCCTATTACAAGTAGGCGAATATGGAATAGAGCATCCAGTGGGATATCTTTCTAGAAAATTGTCTCTACCAGAGTTAAACTACGCCGTATATGATAAAGAGTTACTAGCAGTGGTTGAGGCGCTAACCTATTGGCGTCATCACTTGCATGGCTCTTCCCAACCTTCTGCATATGAACAGACTACCATGCCTTACTGTACTACCGCACACCTCATGTCTTAACCCCATGGCAGACCCGCTGGCATGAGACCCTTGGCCAATTTGCATTTTCTCATGAGTTTAAAAAGGGCAATGAGAATGGTTTGGTGAATGCTTTGAGCCGTAATACTGCACTAGCTCCTAATCATAAGGAGGTAAAGGTGCATAATACCCAGCTGATGATTCAACCGGTTAAAATTGTGTCTCACCCTTCCTCTCCCTTAGCCAATGGGCCAGCGCTCGCTACTCTAGAAAATGTGGAGGAAAATTGTATGTTCAGGAAGGTTGTCCTTTCCCAGTCTTTGTTGGCAGAATATACAATGGTACTTGCAAAGAGCGCATTGAGTCAGGAGGATATTACCAGAGGAACCACATAAAGGATGAGATGGTGTAGTTTCAGGGGCGCCTATGTGTTCCATCTGGATCACTTCGCCTGGAAGTCATCCAGGACCATCATGATGGGATCACCGTTGGTCATCCTGGGAAGGCGAAGACATTGGAGCTTATATGCCTCACATAAAATTGGAAGGGATTAGCCACTCAGGTAGGCAGATATTGTAAAAAACGCCTAGTTTACAACCAAATGAAACTGAACACCAGCCTTTAGCAGGTTTTTTGGTAACGGTTCAAAAGGCTGATGGGACTTGGACTTCCTTAACAGTTGATTTTATTGTCAAATTGCCTGTATCAGATGGCTATGATGCTATCATGGTGGTGGTGGACAGTTTTATGAAGTTCGCCCACTTTATCCCTTGCAGAATCACAATCACCGCGGTGGACATGGCTAGACTGTTTTTACTGATGTGTTTGTTCTTCATGGTGTCCATCAAGAAATCATTAGTGATAGGGGCACCAGTTCACCTCTGTATTTTGGGAAAAGTTGTGTAAGACTCTGCAAATTTTTTCCTGCCGTTCAACTGCCTATCATCCCCAATCAGATGGGCAGATAGATTGAGTGAACCAGTGTTTCGAACAGTTCTTGTGGTGTTACACTGCCTCAGATCATTCAGATTGGGTTTCCCATCTTCCCATGGCCCAATTTAGTTATAACAATGCACAACATGCATCAATTGGTTGTTTCCCCTTCTTCTCCAACTATAGCTTCAATACTGCCATCAACATGGAGCCTTCTTGTGAATCAAAGGTGGAAGCAGTGGTGGACTTTGCAAAAATGATCAAGAAGGTACACCAAGGGATGAGCACAAATTTGGATGCGGCTATGCTGACTTACAAGGAAAACGCTGATGGTAAGAGACGGATTGGACCAGCGTACAAAGAAGGAGACCTCATGATGCTGGATGCTAAAAATATCCTTATCAAGAAACAATGCATTAAACGGGGACCAAAGAGGGTTGGGTTATACCGCGTTGTCAAAAAGGTGGGCCACACCTCATACCAGTTGGATCTTCCCCCTCATTTCAAATCTTTTTAGTATTCCATGAAAGCAAACTCACGTTGTTTAAGAGTCCATCTCCAGAGACTCCTGAAGCGTATCTCGTGGATGGGGCACCATAATGGAGTGGAGGAGATTGTTGCCTCTCATCAGATAAGAAGAAGGCTTGAGTATCTTGTATCCTGGAAGGGATTTGACACACCGGAGAACAGTTGGGTTCCAGCGCGTGACTGCACGCATGCCCAAGCGCTAATTGCAGCATCTCACAAGCGGCTCCCTGAGGCTGCAGGATCAAAGTCCAAGCCAGCCGTCGCTGCCATGAAGTTGGCCCCTGCCCATAAAATTTTTCCTTAGTGAATGCCCCTGGAGGGGGGTGGAGTCCAAAAAGGAGGAGGGTTAATATCATGTTTAGATGACCTGATAATAGGCACCAAACCCAAGGATAAGGCTGGGCAGCAGGAGGTCCAGAAGGTTAAACTTCAGGTCCCTCCTGAACTCAAGCACACCTTGGACCAACGCTGGGTACAAGCCAAATATGCCCAGGCTGGTACAAGTGAGGTTCAAAACGCCCAGCCCCTTGTTTTGGCTCAGGCGTTAAAAAGGATGAGCTATTTGAACAAAGATGGGATTATTCAGTCAATTGGGGAACAAGGGTTCAAAACCCATTCCATTTACTAAATCACAAGCTCAGGTCAGGTACAACTTCAATTGATCACTCAAGTGAGGTCAGTTTTGAAGTTTGCTACCCTTTCAGATGGGAGCGTGCGCCTATTGGTGCATCAAGGCTTTGGACCACTTCTGCAGACTCAGAATTTCCTTAGGTCGTTTAAGTATGTTTGCTTATGACTAATATTTCTTGTTGGTCAACTTTTACATTAAAAGTACCCTGTTATTTTACGTTTAAGATTATGGTTCCTTGGGAGCACCTGTGTGCAGACCTCTTTGAGGAGGTTTAAACAACGTGGGCCATTACATCCTATCCCAAATAACTAAAGTTTCTGGTGCACCTTTGGGCCGCCCTGGTCCCCTCCAGATTGAGGCACCCAAAGCCCCTAGCACCAATTTACACTTGGTTATGGATTTCTCTTTAGGATCTACCTAAGCTTTGTTATTTTGGGTTATCTTATACTTTATGATGCGTTGTATACCATTGACTTGGGTCCCCTCTGCTCTGGAACCCTACGCGGTGCCCTGTTTCCCATTCTATTAACGGCTAGTTCCCTGGCGGTGTGGGTTTTCATCCTGCACCACCTCTCAGGGAATGAGAGAGTTACGGATACTCTATTAACAACATCATCAATCAATCGTTAGAAGGTTGATGAGGCGTTCTTCAGTCCAAATGTCATAACCTTAAACTGGAATATCCCACGCCTTATCCTAATGGCAGTGAGCCAACCTTGACCCTCTTGACCCTCATCTGGTTAAAGGCATTAATTAGGTCCAACTTTGAAAGTTTCAGGATTTAGCAATGGCCTGAGCATTGGTTTGTTCCAAGGGGAGGGAGTATGGATCTGGAACTGCCACATTGTTAACTTGGCCATAGTCCAAGCATGGGCCTAAGGTCCCATACGACTTCTGGGAAAAGACAACTGATGAGGCAATGGGGTAGGATTTATTAATAATCCACCCTTTGTCCAGCATGTTATCTAGTAATATGCCCAGCGCCGTGTTTTTTTCCTCCATGTGAGGGTACAACGGGAAGTTGATCTTAACAAGATGCACTGTTAGCTGGAAGGCAAGATTATATTCTGAATGGGGAGGAAGTCGAGTTGCAAGTCTCATATCAAAGACGTCATTATATGGGGCTAAGAAGTCGGAAAAATCTTGGGGGAGGTCCATTGGAGACATCTCAGAGGAAGAAATTGAGCTAACTGAGGGCTCTGTTGTGAGAGTTTCGATTAGTGGGAATTTCCACTGCATATCTTATTGGCAAATGACTAAGAGGTAATATCCAGATCAATGTTCATCTGTTGGATAAGCCACTGGCCTACCCCATGATGCAGGGTATAGTAAATCAAGTACAGCTGTATAGTGGTCGCAGAAGCCAAATTTGTGGAGGAAGAATTGCAGTGGACGTTGGACATTGTGGATGGGCATTGGTGCAGATGAAGCGCCTAATATAGAAGGATCTAGCACCTTGTCCAGGTCTAGGGAGTGTACCACTCTTAGATCTATAAAGTTGCCCACTGCTCCAGTATCAAAGAGTGCTTGTACTGTACCTTTTGTGCTCCTACTCTGAAGGTAATGGGAAACAGAAAATAAGCTTGGTCCTCTTTATTGGTCATGAAAAGAGAGAGGGCAGCAGAAAGTTGGGTTGGCCCCATAATGAGAAGTGCACCTTGGTAACCAATGAGCTACTCTGATTCTCATGGGATCCTTCTGTGAGGTTCTCCTGGTCCCTCAGCAGGATGGTATTGGAAGTATCTACCACTATGCCTTTGTTCATCACTGTTATGGGGGACGAACGTTCATGTTTCTGTATGGTGGGTTGGGCTGACCTGGTAGGAGAAGGAATAAGCTCGGTGGTATGAGAATCAGTTTCTTGATCAAGTGCTACATGGGCTTCCACCTGGGCCATTTGGATGGGTGTTAGGGTAGGATTACTTGGGTCCAATGTCTTAGTCGACTCCTCATTTTCAGAGAAGCAAAAGGGACTCTCCACTGGTAGTTTTTTAATTTTCAAAGTAACTTGCGAGTAGGGATATACCACTCCAACCCTAGGGGAGCGCTTCCCTGGACACATATTCCCTGAAAAGGTAGGAGCAGGTGTTTTAGACTGGAATGAACTAGCTGGGAGGGGTTTGCAATTGAGAGAGATGACACTACTGCCACTGATGGTATACTTTCATGGAAGGGTTTTCCCCTACTGAATATGCTAAGGAAAATGCAGCCTCCATAGACACTGTAAGAGGATCCCATGCGGCATTGCTAGCTGAAAAGTTGTTCAAGTCTGCTCTAAAAGCTGCCACTGCAATGTATTTAGGGATCCCAGCTGAAGGTACTAATTCTGTGAAGGCTTTACTAGTGAAGACAAGTCAGGGACCTTCTGGTGGATTATGAAGAGAGGTAGATGCGGGATGCCTAGATTCAGGTGCTTGTACTGCATCAGATACTAAACTCAATAAGGGAGTGTGATTCCCCATTTTTTGCAGCCCGTAATACTCCTCTGACCCAGCGACGTGCCTCTCATTCAAAAACATCTAAGAGAGCCACACTTCTCCGTGCATCAATGGTAGTAGGAGTTTGAAAACCCCCAGCTGCAAAGCGTACATGAAGCTCTTCCAGAGCATCTAGCACCTGCTCCGCTATTTCAGAAGATAGGAATGGGGGAATCCCCATTTTCACTACACCTTCTGAAGGTGAGTCCTGATTCTCTGTTGCTAGATGGACGCTATCCTGGGTCAATATAAGTTGTTTGCATGCCCTGCAGAAGGAGATGAGTGACCAGCAAGAGAAAAGTAAGTCATATAGGGAATGCAAATCCATTGTAATTAAGTAAGCAACTGCTTTGCCTGATCCCATAAGGAGGGCAGAATGTGCTGAAGTTATAGGTTGGTCCATTATGTCATGGAACCTGCTGATTAAATTAAGACTGGCTTCCAATTTGGGTGTGTAACAACCCAGTGGAAAGCCCAGAATGCCAATGGCATAGCAGTTCTGATCAGTTGTAGGAGGGATCTCCTATGATTCTTGTGAGGGAAATAAAAGTTAAATAACATTCCAAAGGCTCCCATGGTAAACCAAATGGCTGCAATGGAGGCAACTGTGGGTTTTGCTGTGACATCTGACAAAGGTGGGAGAGGCAAGGAGGATGACCAATCCTCCTGGGTTTGCAGTTGGTGATCTTTGGGCTCTTTTTCCAATCCTTCTGGTATTGTTTCATCATAATAAAACACTGAAAATTATTAAATTTTCATAATTTTGGAAATGCTGATTGGGTTTGCAAATTGAATCAAATCAAATTGATTTGACTTTAGGGAGGCTTTTAGCTTCACCTTGCACCCATTGAGGGGTTTTGCAATGGGTTAAGAGGTCAGAGTCATTGCTGGGATCATGGTTCATTTCATAAACTGGTATAGGCCAGATTGGCCCTCATCAAGATGTCCTGGATAGTCCAGTGCCTGGTTACCACTCACGGTTGCAAGGACAGTCATTTCTTGCTTCCAAATGGAGAATTGCAATTAGCAGAGATGGCTCATTGCTCCCAAATTGTGCCAAACCACCAGCGGATTGGTAAGCAAATTAGTCCAAACTCTCTAACTATTTCACAAAGTGGGAGGCAGACCCATAGCTTGTCCGCTGGGTGTCAAAGGGAAAGCAGATTTTTGCAAATAGTTCAGTGGATCCAAAAACTCTTCAGAAGTGGCAGATTAGCATCACGCGCCCATGATGAAATTTTTTATCATCATGATTACCATTTGGTGGGTCACCAGATTGATGGTTTGGAGGGCCCACTCAAAGACCATTGGCCCTAAAACGCAGATCGCTGAGTCCTTTGCTGGGTTAAGTAAAATATGTTGAAAAGAGGTGGAGTCTCCAGAAAAGATTTAAGTAAAGATCATAATTTATATTAAACTTAAGAGGGAAAATGGACCAACAACTGTCCCTTTCAGAGCCAGTTTCCTTATATATGGAAAAGGGGAAAAGGGGGTCATGGATGTGTTCCTAGACAGTGGCAGCTGACGTACTCATGGATACTCAGCCTGGGCTTGGGGTGTCATCATCCAGCTTACACAAAAGGTCACAAAAGCTCTGGCAATGTAATCATCTGATCCACCGGGGAGGGACCCTCACTGATCCAAAATTTAAGCGGATTTACTTGGATCAAAGGGATGACAGATATGACTCCATTAGGATAAAAGTTAACAAATTTTTTAAAAAATTTAAATTTTCACGAATTGATTCTGACTCAGATTGGTATTCCTGGACCTTGAATTTCAGATTCCGTGTTCTAAACTAGTTTTACTGACTCAGGAACCAATTACTGAGTTTTGAGGCCAATTTTCTTCCTTTCCAAGGAAGTGAGGGATGGCGGGGTGGAGGCCAGTAGAGGAGGGAGGTGCTGTTGGTGACTTATGGCCTGTATTACCTCCCTACAAACCTCTTTTATACTTTCGATAAGGGAAGAAGCAGCCAAAGGGGATACTGTGTAGGGATCTTTTGGGGCCAATGCGGTTACTTAACATTTGTCAAACAATTGTCCCAAGTCCCCCAGTTGAGCCAAGGGCTCAAAAGGGGCATTAGGTTTCTTCTTTCTATAAGGGACCTTTTCATGGTACAACCTAAGATATTGGGTCTCCAGACTTACACACGCTACCAGAAGTGGACCATCTGGACCATAATGTCCCTGCTGCAGAGTACAGCCCAGCTTGAGGTTATAAGTTAATAGAAGTTTCTGCTTGTCTCAACGCACTGGTAAGGCAACACAAACATTGCGTTTGTGTTAAATTCAAGGCAAAAAATATAATGGTGGGTGACATATGCTCCTCCTACTTTTTGCAAATTCTTCACACTGCAACTGAGCTTGGACTTCACACAGGTGAGGTGTCCAGACAACTCCGTCGCAGACACTCCATCTAAAGTTGAAATCAAAGTTTATAACTTTTACTCCAAGTTATATAAGTCCAAACCTGTCAAACCTGCTTTAATTGATGAGTTTCTCAATGGCGCACATATCTGAACCGTTTCCCAATACCCAGAGTTAATGAATTTAAATTTAAATTTATTGCAAGGAAGGCCGACCAGGGGACAGACACTTCCAATTTGACCGAAAAGAAACGAAACTTAATAACAGGGAAGGCACCCCAGAGAAGGGATGCTATCTCTTGTTACCAGCGGGAACGCCACTATGGGGAGGGGAGGGGACGTGTGAAGGGGCCGTAGCCACTATTGAACACGTGTGAAGGAAAGGGTCTGATTTGATGAACCAAACTTGGAACCAGGAGGAGACCAGCTGTCAGTGACGCGGTGGGAGGTACCCAAATATCCACGCCTGGAAGTGGTCTACCAAATGGGACTGAAATCTGTGGACAGCTTCTGGGAGGGTGGGGGTGGAGCCTGCGATGGCATCCAAGACAATCGTGTGGATAGTCCACATGGCGATTGCAACCACCAGAGCACGGAGGAAGGGTGGAAGGGGGATATCATGGATATAGCAAACATATCTCTTGACAGACTGAAGGGATGCGTTTGATCATGGCCCATCAGACGTTGAACTTCGCGCCATATCACTTTAGAGGTAGGACACTTCTCCAGGCGGTGGAACAGCGTTTCATACTGGCCACACACGACACAGGATGAGTGTAAAGCGTTAGAGCGCTCAGCTGTACGATATACCCGCCTCAGGCAGCGCCACACATGGGAGCGGACTTGAGGCTGCAACAGAGGATGGTGTGCATATTTCCGGATAGTTTTTTGGGTCTCAATGGAATAAGGGATGTCCATCATGTCCAGGTAGTCCACCCTGGATAGGACATGGGGCCTAATGGGGATCACGCCATCATGGATGGGTAGCCCCTGTACCTCTTGTGTGAACTGAGGAGAGGTGCGGCCTCTTCGGGTTGTATGTCTGCTAATATAAATTCTCCACTCTGTGCTTCGCATGGAGAGTAGGATTCGTTTGTAGTGGGTTTTAGTACCGTGAGGACCTGTGGCCGATGGGTGGGAATCCAGGTACTTCATCAAGGAGTGAGGGTTTGATGGATTGTTAAGGCCCAAGGCGCGGGAGAAGTTGGAGCAGGCCGCGTGGGACCAGTGTTGGGAGGGGAGCGTAGGGCGGTGACAGCCGCAATCCAGGTGCCCAGGATCTTGGCAGCATGGGCTTTGAAGTCAAGCAGGCCCATGCCACCATGAAGATGAGGGCCAAACATGACCTCAAGCTGTACTGGTGGTGGGCGGCCTGACCAAAGCCATCCTTGCAGAAGGGCATACATGGATTTGAAAAAACCTGGGGAGAAGGCGATGGCGTGGGCTCCAAACCAGACTTTGGAGAAGAGCATATAGTTGGCTAAAACAATCCTGCCAGTAAGGGAAGTAGTTTGGGCTCTGAAGGAGGTGATGCGCTTCGTCACCTTGTCTAGAATACAACTTTCCATTACTGCTGAGGCATATCTGCCTGCCTCCACCCACACGCCCAAATGGCGGACAGGCCCTATGGTAGGGCGTGGCACGAAGGGGAGCACCAGTGGGGCGATGTGGGGTGAGCAGGGAGGGCGAGCACGAGTGTGTGCAGATGGGCCGGGCTGGGCACTGGTCGCTGGGGCCCAGCATGCTTGATACTGACCAAGGAGGATGATTTCGTTTTTGGAAGCGTTCAGTGCAGCATTACTTACCTGGGAATATTCCTGGATGAGAGCTTCCAGCACGCGTGCATCTTTATTATTAGACACCCCAATCACACAGTCATCTGCAAACGCCATCATCTTGACTGGGGCTTGGCCTGGTACATGGACTCCAGTGAGGTGGGCATTCACGTTTCAAATTAGTGGGTCAAGGCTGAAGTTGTATAAGAGTGGGCTAAGGGGGTCCTCTTGTTGTAGGCCCCTTTGAGGGCGGATTACTTTTGTTAGGAAGCTAGGGCCACGCACTGCCATTGTTGCAGATTCCGTGAGCAGCATCACCCAGTTGATGAAGTGAAGGGGGTAAGCGGAATTGATGGGGGCAGGCCCTGAGGTATTTCCAGTTTACTCTATCATAGGCCTTCTGTTGGTTCAAAAATACCAGTGCACCAGAGGCTGTGGACTGACATGCATTAGCCACGGAGTGCACGTTATCCCAAATTGACCTTCTGGGGATGAAACCGAATTGTTCTGGGGAGATGGTGGCAGATGCTACAATCCCTAAACGGTTAGCCATTATTTTAGTTATAATTTTTGTATCCATGTTAGTTAAAGAAATGGGGCGCCAGTTGGCTAAGTCTAGCTTGTCCCCTTTCTTGGAAAGTATGACGGTGAAGGCTTGTATCCTCCTGGTAGGAGGCGCGTTTCCAGAAGGCTCTGGTTAATGGAGGCAAGCAGCAGTGGGGATATATATTTGAAGTACTTTTTATAGAATTCATATGGAATGCCATATGGGCCTGGGCATTTTTGGTTTGGTGCACCGCGGATGGCTGTCCAGAGTTCATTCGGAGTAATCAAATTCATTAATTCAGGGTATCAGAAAATGGTGCAGATGTGGGTTTGGTCAAAAAATTCGACACTTCGTCCAGCTGAATTGGATCAGATTGATATAACTCAGAGTAATACTTTTGTATTTTGATTGCCACTTTGGCTGGCATATCCGCGACGGAGTCATTCAATCTCTGCACCTGTGTGCAGGCCACACTCTGGCGTGGTGCAAAGAATTTTTTAAAAAAATATGCGGTGCACTTGTCGCCCTCTGTAATGCATTTGGCCCTGTACTGAACACAAACCCAATGTTTGTGTTGCCTTTTGAGCGCGTTGAGGTGGGCAGCTGCTTCCACCCACTTCCAGCCCCAAGCAGGGCTGTAGCCTGTTACTGGGATGTTGGATTCCAGGTGTGCCATCTCTGCCAGAGCGCACGAAATGACGGCCAATGTAGCTCTTGAGCATTGGGAGGAGAGGTGGTGAGAGTGGCGGATGGTATTCTCATTGAAGGCTGACCATGTGGAAATTGGGTCTGCGCAAAACGGTGTAACAAACTCTTTTGCCAAAGTTGCTGATTCCACCTAAGTGGAAAATCCTGGTGACGCAAGTTTGGGGGGTCAGAGTTTGCACCAATGTGGGGCCTTAGCCACTGTGACAGGTAAGTGGTAGGTTATTGAGACCAGCCGGTGGTCAGAGAATTTGATTTTTGTTGTTTGGAAGTGGGAAATGTGAGATTGAAGTTTTGCTAGCATGAGGATAAGGTCGATGCAGGTCATGGACCTTAATTGGCTGTTGTGGACGTGGGGGCATGTCATGTTTTTGAGCAGCGGGGCTTGCCATGGCAGTGCATCTATTTACCTAAGGGTGGCCTTTAGAACGCGAAGTTCTACATGACCCTGGGGGTGTAGGAGGAGGAGGGCCAACAGTCCGTGGGTGAGTTTAGCCAACAGTTCATGTCGCCAACTAGGAAAGAATCAGGGGGTAACAGAAGGGATTTGACCAATGAGAAAAATTCCTTATGCTCTCATGCACAGGTTGGGGCATAGATGTTGACAATAGCGTGCGCCATGTTGGCCCATGAGAAAGTGACAACGAGGACTCAGCCATTGAGGAAGGATTCTGATGATAAAAATTTAAAAAAATTGTTTTCTGAACTAGCACCCCACAGTGCTCTGACCAGAAGGATAGGGATGGAAAGAGCATTGTTTTTCAAGCATCCTCAGAACCTCGTGGACATTGGGACTCCTGGATGGCCAGGATGTCCATGGGTAAATTTTTTTGTAAAAAACTCAGTTTCCTAGCCCGGGATGGCGAGGCCTTGAGTCTGACAATATTCAACATCCCTAAAGTGAAGGTTTCCCCATCGCACCTTAGGTGTGAGGGGGTGGGCATCTGGGCCCACTAGCCTCCTCTAGATCCCCATGGGCCTTCACGGCAGCATGGGTGTTTGCAGCAACGCTATTGGTAGATTTGTTGATTTTAGCAGAAAGATTCGCGTTGGCTTTTGCCTTTGCTTTTTGTTTCCCCAACATTGAACAAATTTTTTGCGGTGTGGATGAGTTCGGTGTAACAATGTTCAGGTCAAAAAAAATTTTCAGGTAGGTTGGAAACCAAGTTGGTTTCAACTGGGGCTTGGTTACAAAGGTTGGGTGAGATCGAGTCACCCATAGGATCCTCAGATTTGGTGGCCCAATCAGCATGGGCTTTCCAATCTGTTTGGTTGAGGGATTCCCGAGTTGCTTCCACCATGAAGGTTTTGATGTCCTCCTGGCGTTGGGAGTGTGGGATAGTGGTGGTGACTCTGGCCGCTTCCTTGGCCGCGGCCCTGCGGGCCTGTTTGGCCTTCTTCCGCTCTTGAGGGGAGATAGGCTTTACTGGTAGGTAGCAGCCTTGTGCTTCCCCATGGAAAGGCCTCTTTGGTGCTGGTGGTTGGTTTGTAGTGCGCCTCTCCGCTGGCCATGGCCACCGAGGGGTGCTCTTGGAATATGATGCCCTCCTTGATGGGACATGCGTGTGCCTTATGGCCGAACATGTCACAGTGGGTGCAAATGGGGGGCGCGCTGTCCACGGTTACCCAGAATGGGTGGGTGGTATGCCCTGCTCTATCAATAAAAGTGGAGTGCGGGATCTGGGTTAGGTCCTTCGCGATCTCCTCAGTTAGAGTCAGAACTGCAATTGCTTTGCTGGTGCACAGGTGTGGTATCAGCGTAAAGCGTTGCATCTCAAAGGATTGTATTTCTCTGTATATGGTGAGACCATCTTTCAGGTGCTGCTCCAGAATGGCACGTTTGACTGTAGTGGGCAAAAAGTCAAACGTGAGGAAAATTTGGTTGGATTTTGTCCATCTGGTGCATTTGGTTTCAACAACCCGTTGCCCTTCAGGGAGGTCAATCACTATGCACACCGCAGCAGCTTTGTCTGCTGCCTCCTTGTTTTCAAAACTGAGGTCCAGCCAACCGCGTGACATGGAGTGAGGTGTGATGTACACCGTAGTCAGAAAAAAAGTGTGCACATCCCCACAAAATTTTTCCTATAAATCTGTTTGTTGGATGTCCAGAAATACCCAGACTCCATATTCCACCAACGAGAGTGGTTGGGAGTGCGGCGTGTTGATGTACTGGTTGCATTGTGCTTGCCAAGTGAGGATTTTCAGGAAATAGTGACCGCTAGTTTTTTTATTTTTTCTATTCTGCCAGTTTCTCTGGGGCGTTTTTGCACATTGGAGGTCACGGGCCTACCACCTGTGCCTCTTACCTTACTTGCCCAACTGCTCCCTGACATGGGCGCAGACTAATCTCCTCTGTGAGATTATCAAACTAGATTCAGACTTGAATTGAATAGGTTGCAAAAGTGATTGCAACGAGAGAAAAAAGTTTCCGAGTTAATGAATTTAATTACTTGTGATGAACTCTAGTATGCTTTTTGCGGTGCACTGCACAGAAAGTGCCCAGATCCAGATGGGATTCTTTATGAGTTCTATAAGAAATATTTTAATTATCTCATCACTAATGCTTGCCTTAATAAACAATTGTCTCAGAAACGCTCCTTCTTCCTGGGGTCCAGGATGCCTATATGATAGCGCTGTATAAGAAGGGGGAAAGATTTCCTTAACAAACTGGAGCCCCATCTCACTTACTATTACAGACATTAAGTTATTTACTAAAGTTATGGCCAACCGCCTAGGGAAGTTGCCTCTAAATTAATCTCCTCTGAGAAGTTTGATTTTATCCCCAAGCGGTCAATATGGGACAACATACACACCATAGCCAATTTATTTCAATCCACAGCAGCTGGGGCGCTTATGTTAGACTAACAAAAAGCTTATGATAGGCTCAACTGGGATTGCCTCAAAGCCTGCCTCCTTAAATCCCGCCTCCACCGCTGGTTCATAAATTGTCTGATGTTTCTCACAGAGTCTGCCACAATGGCTGTACATAGCCCTGGTTTCCTCACTGATGTGGTTCACCCCCAAAGGGGTTTATACCAAGGGGACCCTTTAAGTCCACCCTTGTACAACTTCAGCTTCAACCTACTTTTATGCAATGTAAACGCCCACCTTGCTGGTGTCCATGTGCAAGGACAAGCACCTGTTAGAATGCTGGCATTTGCTGATGATTGTGTGTTTGGGGTGTTGACAAGCATGATGCATGTACGCTGTAGGCAACTATCCAGGATTACTCCAGAGTCAGTGATGGGATTTCGCTGAATTCTCTCATTTCTAAAAATTCTACTCCACCAATTCTCCTGGCACTATCAGAAGGAGAGCATAATTTATCTAAATCTATCAAGGTTAATAAGATTAATCGGTCTCATCCCAATCAATTTATTGAAGAGATGATCACTCAGCGATTAATTAGATCAAATAGATCCCAAACCATTATGAAACCTATAAATATTCTATCCTTCCAATAATAAAAATTAGGTCGAATTATAACCTGCTTTTACTTTAATTTATCACTTTTTGGAGAATCCACCCAAGTAACTTTGAGAGAAAACCTGCCTCATTGGAAGTGTAATTCAAAAACTTCCAGAGTGGTGCTCACTATAGGGGTACTCTGAGTTAAGCACTAGTGAAACCGTCAATCACTACTATGGATTCTCAATTTTCATCTAAAGAAGCTCAAGACCATGAGCAAGGCAGTATTTTACGTTGGGTCCATTCCACTATAACCAAAATCCTAAGAGTACCATCCACGTTGGAATTACGTGCCAACCTGGAGATTTATGATCCTAACTTAAGCTTTATAACAAACTTTCAAATCCCTACTGAGGCTTTACAAAATTTATCAATCAAATGCTTGAGGGGGCCTTAATTCTTAGAATCTGTTCCACACAATCTCGTTCCAATTCTGTACCCTATATCTTGGAAGAAGTGTTGCAAACCTCCCAAATGCCAGGCTTTGGCACCAAGAAATACTTGCATCAGCTTGTACACCCTACCTTATACCATTCAATACCAGTAGTGGGAATATATCATCAAGGGATGCTTAATTTACTAGAAGTATTCCAGTCCTTGACTAATTATGACCAAGTTTTCAAATCCACCTCTTAGTTTAGTAGAGATAATTAAGATTCCATCATTAATAATTGGACCCTTTTCAATGAAGTACATCAACAGCTTATTTAGCTTGACCACGGTATGTCCAGTTTTGTTAATTTACAGCTCCCAAAGTGAGTCCAGGAAATTTAGCGAGAATGGAAAGAGAGTATTTCCCAACTCTCTGAGCGTAACCAATTGATGGAAGAGGAAATCAAAAACTGTCTCTTCCAATTGGAGCAATTGTACTCTGGAATTCAATTCTGAGTCAATGAAGTAGAGAAAACCTCTGGAGCTATGGATCCACCTGAGGGTGAAGGTCCACGTGGACCTCCTGGCACTTATGGGCCCCGTGGACCCCCAGTGTTGAAGGGCTTTACAGACCGCCAGGTGCAGATAGACCTCAGGGGACCCCGGGTGCTGATGGGCATTCAGGATCCCTTCCACAAATTGACTCTCTATTGAGCATAATTGACTGCTTACGTGAGCAATTTTACAAAGTGGTTAAGGAGTGTAACTTAACACCCAATGAGATAATGGTCAATCCCCTCCTGTCTCTTCAGTCTTTATCTGACAAATTGAGTAATCTGGGTAAATGGGCAAAGGACACAAACATCCTGCTACAAGCTTTTGAATCAAAAGGTGAGATGCTCCAAGCGAAAATTGAAACACTGAAACTTAAGTACAATGCACAGTAGGAGAAAATTTATGTGCTATTTCGCCGGTTAGATGAGAAAGTAGGGTATGATGATTTGAATTAATGGTTTAGTGATATTCATACTGAGACCGTCGGGCCTTATCCTCAATTTTCTTTCCAAGTTTTGTACTCCAACTCTTATGTTTCCAATCAATTAGAACACCCTGGAGTGCATGTTTTGACTGCCAATGCTCCAATGAGTTTTAACTGGTATTTAAAGATAAGTACTCCCCTAGAAAGGCAGCATTATCTCCTTTCTCTATCTATATGAGAAGGCTCTAAGTTAGGCCAAGGATCACCAAAAAATGAATTACTTGCCTAATTGCCTTACCTGATTGGCTCAGTATATCATGGTACCCCACTTGATGACTTTCTCTACTTGGTCTCAGGTCAAAGGAGATTTAATCAAAGAATTTGGGAGTGAGCAAACCTTACCCTCTCAAAAACAGGCTTTTATGGGTATACGCCCCACAGGAATGAAGCTATTAAAGACTTTACTCATCGGTTCTACTGGGAAGATCAGACTTTAATAATGTGTGGTCAGTTAAATTTGGATGATGCAATTACTGCAGTTATTTCCGCTTTTACTTCTAGGACCCAGATGCAAGTTTACCTTATCAGCGTAAAGAAGAATTTCAGAAGTATAAGACATCAAGGAGGCCTTATAGGAATTGCCTCCTCAATTTTCTGAAAAACCCTGAGCTTAAGATTCTTCAAGACCTAATCGCCCTAAAGTTTATTCTTTGACAGAGAATGCTAGAGCGATTCAGTGTAATTACAGTCACTGATATTTCCATACTAAGGACCGCTGTTATAAGAAAGAAGCTGATGAAAAGAAGAAAAGAGATAAACCCAATAGATTCTCCACCTTGATAATGGTATGAATATGCAACAGGAACTTCAAAGCCCTGTAGAGTATAATAAAGATGAACATTCCTCCTATTCCCAGACCTCCTTGTTGGCTTTACCTTCTCAGTTTGGAAGTACCATTACCCAGATTGACTTTTGAGTGAATCAAGTCAATGCCAAAGTGATCATTGACACTGGAACCCCAGTAAGTGTTGTCTAGTCAAAATTTATCACTCATATCAGGTTAACTCCCAATATTTTCCATTATGAAGAATATGGCACTGCAGGACCTTAGAGTACTCGGTCAATTGGAGCCTTTTCATCACTTTCTCTAAAAATTGGGAAGTTAACTTTTATAATTTATGCTATCATCCTCAATAATTTGAGTTATGACCTACTTTTTAGGGCTCAATTTTTGCGGGAATTTGATGGTTTATTAATCACCCTGACTCATCACTTTCCCTTTCGGGGTATAGAGTTCCCTTACTTTTATCTGAACATGCTCATACCAGGCGTCGGTTATGTCTTCTGGATGGGTCTAAAAGGTCTTATTCTATTCAATACCATGTTGGAGACCCTTGAGTAAAATTACCCCCTACATCAGCAGATATCAAAGAAGGGATGTTTATTTTCTCCCCTGATAGTTTAGTCATTCCGCCAAAATTGCAGGTAATTATTAATACTTCTTTACAGTTTTCTATTCCCAAAGGACATTTGTTACAAGTCCAAGGCATTTTCAACCCTTCTGCTAAATATATCTTGCCTTGTCCTGGAGTATTGGATTATGCTTATTCTGGATCATTATCTGTTTTAATGGCAAACCTTGCCAATGATCCTAAAAGATTGATCAAAAACATCCAACTGCTTGGTCAAGTTATTACCCTTATCCCAAATCTATGATGTTAAACCTTTTGGAAGCTTACAAGACTTTGGGCTGGTAAGTGATCAGGGAAATTCTTACTGTGGGGCCTGCTATTGGAAAACACCTCACTAGTGATCAAGAGAAATAAGTGCTTCAATTGTTAGAAGAATACTCTGACATCTTTGCTAAGCATACTTATGACTTTGGTAAGATGAAAGGAGTAATGCATTCCATTGAAACTGCCGATCACCTTCCTATTCGTGCCAAGCCCTATCATAAGTCTAAAGTGGAAGAAGCCCAAGTTACCAAAGAATTGCATCAATTATTGGAGGCTAGATTGTTGAAACCCTCCATTAGTCCTTAGACATCTCCGTTACTATTGGTTAAGAAAAAAGATGGTTATCATAGTGTAATTATGGACTATCAATGACTGAATGCTATTACTTGATGAGACAGTTATTCTTTACCTAGGATTGATGATTCTCTTAGGTTGTTGGCTGGGTCAACTTATTTTTCAGCCATAAATTTAGCCAGTGGATACTGTAAAATTGAATTATCCCTGTCTGACAGAGCTAAGTGTGCTTTAATATCCAGTGAAGGCTTATTTTTAACCAACTCTGATGCCTCAAGGATTATGCAACGCCCCAGCAACTTTCCAATGGGCCATGGATGGTATGTTACGGGATCTAAAGCTTACTTGAGTTCTGGTATATCTTGATGATATTACTGTGTTTTCCAAAACTTTTACCAAGCATTTGGACCATCTAAAAGAAGTTTTCAGATGAATTTGGAGCTCTTCCTTAAAAACTCAAACCCTCCAAATGTTCATTCTTTCAAAACGAAATGGACTTTTTAGGACATCAGGTCTCAGCTAAAGGGATTCAACCCCTCTAGGACAAAATTCAAGCCATCCAACAAATGCCTCCTCCAACATCTCTGGGATATTCAAGTCTTTCTTGGTATGGTCGGTTATTACCGCAATTTATACCTAACTTTGCTGATATGGCTGAACCATTATTCTATCTATTGCAAAAAGGAGTGTCCTTTGAGTGAAGTTTAGCTCAGGAACAGTCGTTCAATTCCCTGCAAACTGCCTTGACTGAGGCACCTGTTTTAATTCATCCTCACTTTGTTAAGCCTTTTTTATTACATACATATGCAAGCAATGTCGCTATTGGGGCTATTTTATCTCAGTTTGATGAAGAGCATAATGACCATCCCGTTTCATATTATAGCAAAACTTTGTCCAAAGCTGAATGAAATTACAGTGTCACTGAGCGAGAGTGTTTGGCCGTAATTCTAGCTATCAAACACTTCCATCCCTTCTTATATGGTAACCTTTTTACTGTTATTACTGACCATTCTTCTTTAAGATGGTTGCAGAATATGAAGGATCCTGATGGGAGACTGGCTCGTTGGGCCTTTAGATTGCAAAATTACGATTTTTCTTTTCATTATTCAAGTGCTCAACATCAGAATGCTGATGGTTTGTCTCGACTGCCTATTCTGACTTTGGAAGTGGAGAAGGAAGAACGCTTATATAACCTTATTGGACGACCTGAGTTGTGGGATCAAGAGTCTGAAGAGGATCGATTCTATTTAAATTTATAACTAAAGATACTATGATTTGGGAGTGAGCATTATATAATAAGGTTAAACCCAAATGGTTACCCTTTTTACATCCAAACTCAAGATTTCAGCCTGTCCTGGAAGGGCATGAGCAAGTAGGCCACAGTGGGTTAAAGAAAACTCAAGAATGGTTGAAAACCCGATATTATTGGGATAACATGACCAAATAAATCTGAGAGACCCTTGACTCATGTCTTATTTGTAAAAGTCATGGAAGTACCAACCCAACTTATTAACATCAAATTATTTCCCCAACTAAAGCGTTTGAAGTGGTAAGCATTGATGTGGTAGGTCCTTCTCCTCGGGGATTACATGGCCATCAGTATATTATTATGGCTGTCAACCATTTAACTAAATGAATTGAGGCCATTTCTATTGCCACCCCCTTGGCTAAGACTATAGCATTATTCCTTTAC
Organism: Massospora cicadina; assembly: GCA_022478985.1. NCBI lineage: Eukaryota > Fungi > Entomophthoromycota > Entomophthoromycetes > Entomophthorales > Entomophthoraceae > Massospora > Massospora cicadina. The sequence continues at coordinate 22,812 of JAKSZP010001957.1, read as the reverse complement.
CAACACATAATCTCTCAACATGGATGTCCCAAGGTCCTTATGTCAGATAATGGGACTAACATCACCTCGCAACTTGTACAGAAATTTTCTAAATTATTTAAAGCTGCCCAACGATTTGTTGTTTTGTACAATCCCTCTATGAATGGGGCCATCAAACGAGTCAACGGAACTCTAGTTTCAATCTTAAGAAAGATGGCTTCTACTGATCCCTCTCGGTGGAATTTTTATTTACCTAGCGCCTTATTTGCATATCAGATAGGCTATCATCAAATTATCAAGATGTCGCCTTTCAAGTGCCTATATGGTTGAGATCCCTCAGTCCCTTCTAGTTTCCAAGCCATACTTGAAGAAAGCCTACCAGAAAACTCTGATCTAATTTTGAGAAATCTGGCAGATGAGATTATTCGTCTTCAAGCTCAAGCTATGAGATCAATTGAAGTACCCACTCAAAGAAAAACTTAAAGAGCTAATCAACATAAACCCGCCTTACCTGAATACCAAAATTGGAAATTATGTTATGTTTTACCATTCTCAGCCTGGTGGGTGAACTGAAAAGTTAGAAACCATCCGGTCTGGTCCTTATCAAGCTATATTTTGAAAAACTAGAGTATTCAATTGTTAATGCTGATACTGGCATAGTGATCAATCATATTCACCCTAGGTTTATTAAAAATTCACCCTCCACCATGATCGAATCTTGAGGGGTTTGATGAGATTTCACCAAATTCTCTTGTCTTCAGAGATTCTACTCCATTGACTCCCCCAGCTTCATCAGAAGGAGAGTTTAATTTATCTCAATCTATCAAACTTTAATAAGAATGATCAGCCTTATCCTGATAAATCTATTGAATATTTGCTTGCATGACGATAAATTAGCACTTATAGATTATGAACCAAATCAAAACCTATAAATATCCCATCCTTTTGTTAATAAAGAATTAGGTTGAATTATAACTTGTTTTTACTTTAATTTATAACTTTTTGGAGAATCCACTCAACGTAACTTCAAGAGGAAACCTGCCCCATTAGAAGTTTAATTCAAAACTTCCAGACCCCCATTACCCCAATCAACCAAATTGTCCCATCTTCATTCATCAAATAGCTCATTTTTTTAACGCCCAAGCCAAAACAAGGGGCTGGGCATTAGGCACCTCACTTGTACCAACCTGGGCATAGTTGGCTTGTACCCAGCGCTGTTCCAAGGTGTGCTTGAGGTTAGGAAGGACCTGAAGTTTAACCTTCTGGAACTCCTGCTGCCCAGACTTATCCTTGGGTTTGGTGCCTATTATCAGGTCATGTAAACATGACAGACGTCCTGGGGGACATAAGATTTACCTGTGCTGTCACTTACATCGATGATATCTTAATCCATTCCTCAACCCATGAACAGCACACCAAGGATTTGGAGAATGTGATGACAACCCTTTCTCAAGGCAGGTCTCTTTGTCAAGCCTTCCAAATGCAAATTCTTTTGAGAGGAAGTGCTTTCTTAATGAACTTTGTCCTTAAAGATGAATATGCTGTCCCCCTGTAAGCTGGAAGCCATTCAGTCCTGGCCAACCCCTACCACCCAAAAACAACTAAGAAGCTTCCTGGGAACTGGATTTTACTAAAGAAGTTTTCTCCTTCGCTCGCCCATCTGGCTGCATCCCTCCATTCACTGACAGGGAAGAATGTCACTTTCAAATGGACAGAGGAGTGTCAACAAGCCTTTGAGGCAATCAAAACAGTTTTTTGTCAGTGCCAGTCCTGCGGCATGCTAAAACATCCAAGCCATTTATTGTGGCATGCGATGCATCAGCAGTTGCAGTGAGAGCGGTACTGTTGCAAGAGCATGAAAGGATGGAGCACCCTGTGGCATAAATCTCGAGGAATTCACTTCCACAGAAAAAGCATGTGCAATCTATGATAAAGAATTAGCTGCGGTAGCATGGTCATTGACCCATTGGAGATAATTTCTTCAAGCAGCAAAGCATGAAGTCACAGTACGCACTGACTATAAGTCCTTACTGTATTATCATAGACCCCAAAAGATAGCTCACCGTCAAGAACATACATACAGGTATCTTTGTAACTTTCACTTCAAGTATGAGTTCATAAAAGGGCCACTAAATGTGCTGCCTGATATGTTAAGTCGCAACACTGCCTTCGCTCTAGGCCCAGAGGAGGACCTGTCTGAGCTCAACACAGTGGTGCCTTCCACCATGATCCTCTCCGTCATCCCTGCTATAGTAGCATATGCTGATATCTCTTCAGAAACACCCATGTTCAAATGCGTTTTAGCAGGTCAACTATGTTGCCTAGAGGAAATTGAATTTGTAAATGGCCTGGAGACTAAGCAGCGCAAATGGCCCCATTTACCACTTAAAGGATGAGATAATCTTCTTTCAGGATAGGACTTGGGTCCCACCCACCCTGCGCATGCAGTTTTTGAAGAGCATCACACTCCACCTGCAGTAGGCCATCCTGGTTCAAAGAAATGTGCTGAGCTAGTCAAAAGAACCTATAAACAGCTTGGGATCTTCAATAATATCCCAGCTTGGGTATCAAGCTGTGTTACCTGTGCTCGCTCCAAATCAGACCGCACATGAAAAAATGGTCTTCTCTACCCTTTGCAACAAGCTGAGGGTCCCTGGACGTCTGTATCAGTGGACTTCATTGTTGAACTTCCCATGTCCAAGTGGTTTGATTCCATATTGGTGGTTGCGGATAAATTCACCAAGTTTGCGTTGTTTATCCCGTGTAACACTACTATAACAACTGCAGATACTGCAGCACTCTTCATCACTCATTTCTTCATGTTTAACTCAAATGGAAATTGTAAGTGACCGTGATTCACAGTTCACAGCTAGGTTTTGGGATGCCTTTCTGGGACTTCTTAGCTTCAAATCCTGCCATTCTACAGCATATCACCCACAATCTGATGGTCAAATGGAGAGAGTTAATCAAGTTTTAGAACAATATGAACTTTGTTACTCCTCAGCTACCCAGGACACTTGAGCCACAGCCTTCCTTTAGCGCAATTTGCCTACAACAATGCCCCACACTCTTCAACTGGATTTTCCCCCTTTGAAGCAAAATTGGGTTACAACCCGTCCTTCAAGATTGGAGCACGCTTACCCTCAACAGTCCCCGCAGCAGAGGACCGGATCACCCAGATCTGTGATACCCAAAATCTTGTCCAAGAGCACTTATCAAAGCCATTGGAGACTATAAGAGGTTTGCAAATAGATAACGACTCCCAGGGCATGACATCTCTGTAAGCTCACTTGTTATGCTTGACACTCGCCACTTTAATATAAAGGTTTTTCTAGGAAGTTGACTAATAAGCGCTCTGGCCTTTTTTGTGTATAAAAGGATTTGGGTAATGGTGCATACTGCATCAAGATTCCTGCCCATTAAAAACAACATAATGTTTTCCACATATCTCAACTATCCCCCTTTAAGGGTGAATTTCCTTCTACCCCTGAGCCTATTATTGTGGGGACTCTCAAGAGGCAGAAGTGGAGACAATACTGGCCTCATGGAAATCCAGTAGGTCGGTCCAGTACCTGGTTGCATGTAAATGTAACCCAGCTTATGAAAATAGTTGGGTAAGTGCAAAGGACTCTGAGGATTGCAAGGAGTTAGTGGCTGAGTTCCATATGTCACATCCTGAGGCCCCTATCCACCCAAGAAAATCGGTACCATTTTGGCCATCAAACTCCCTACTAGAAACAAGAACTATGCCCTGGTTCACGTACCAGGAGGAGGAATGTTTCCATATAAAAGTAGAGTATAATGTTAGTCAGGAGACTCAACCTCTTGGTTTGGACCAGAAAAGGTCCCTTATAGGAAGAAGAATGGACATAATGCCTTTGTGGAGCCCTTGGATCTACTGGGGGACTTGGAACATGTGGTTTATGAACGTTAGGTAACCTCATTAGCACCAAAAGATTCCTCCACAATATCCCCTTTGGCTGCTTCTTCTTTTGTTAAAAAGATAAAGGAGGTTTGTAGGGAGGTAATACAGGCTAGAAATAATCAACAGCACCTCCATCAAAGGCCTCCACCCAGCCATCCCTCACTTCCTTTAAAAGGAAGAAAATTGGCCTCAAAACTCAGTAATTGGTTTTGAGTCAGGAAAACTGGTCCAGAGCATGAAATCTGAAATTCCAGTTACAGGAATTACAATCTAAGTCGAGGATCCATTCTCAAAAAAAAAACATCTTGAAAATTTTCCAGAATTGACCCTAGTGGAGTCAATTCTGTCATCCCTTTGATCCAAGTAAATCCTCTCAAATTTTAATAAGTGAGGGTCCCTCCCTGGCGGATCTGATGATTAAATTGCCAGAGCTTTTGCAACTTTTTGCATAATCTGGATGATGACACCCCAAGCTCAGGCTGAGTACCCATAACTACGTCAGCTTCCACTGTCTAGGAACACACGTACGGCCCCCTTTTCCCCCTATTTCATATATAATGTAACTGCCTCTGGAAGGGGCAGTTGTTGGTCCAATTTTCCCTCTTAAGTTTAAATTAAACTTTGATCTTTACCCAAATCTTTTCTGCAGACTCCACCTCTTTTCAACATATTTTTACTTAACCCAGCAAAGTACTCAGCGATCTGCGTTTTAGGGCCAATGATCTTTGAGTGAGCCCTCCAAGCCATCGATCTGGTGATCCACCAATGGTGATCATGGTGATTAAAGATTTCAACACGGGCGCGTGATGCCAATCTTCCACTTCCAGTGATTTATCAGATCTGCTGAAATATTTGCAGCAATCTTCTCCCCTTTGACACCTGGCGGACAAGCTACAGGTCCACCTCCCACTTCGTGAAACAGTTGGAGAATTTGGACTAATTTACCCTGCTGATCTGCTGGTGTTTAGGCAAATTTGGGCGGAATGATGCCATCTCTGCCAATTGTAATTCTCCATTTGGAGGCAAGAAATTGCCGTCCTTGAAACCGTGATTGGTAACCAGGCACTGGACTATCCAGGCCATTTTGATTAGGGCCAATCTGGCCTGAACCAGTTTATAAAATTGATCCATGATCCCAGCAATGCCCCTGACCCTTTAACCCATTGCAAAACCCCTCAATGGGTGTAAGGTGAAGCCCAAGGCTTCTCTACAGTCAAATTGATTTGTTCATTTCGATTTGCAAACCCAATCAACATTTCCAAAATTATGAAAAATTTAATAATTTTCAGGGTTTTTATTATGATAAAACAATACCAGAAGGATTGGAAAAAGAGCCTAAAGATCACCAACTGCAAACCCAAGAGGATTGGTCATCCTCCTTGCCTCTCCCAATTTTATCAGATGTCACAGCAAAACCCACAGTTGCCTCCATTGCAGCCATTTGGTTTACCATGGTAGCCTTTGGTATGTTCTTTATCTTTTTTATTTCCTCACAATAATCATAGGGGATCCCTACTACAATTGATCAGAACTGCTATGCCATTGGCATTCTGGGCTTTCCACTGGGTTGTTACACACCCAGATTGGAAGCCCAGTCTTACTTTAATCAGCAGGTTCCATGACAGCATGCACTTAATGACCGCCATAGAAGCCCAAGAACGTCACAATGAGATGTGGCATGCCTAAAGGATGGTGTTTGCTTTGAAAAATGATCAGGTAGAAAGTGAATCAGCACAGAACGGTGTGTCAAACTCTGGCACTGAAGTTATGGTATCCACCAATGGTGAAAACATGGGCGACATGACTTTGGCTGAGTGAAGTTTGCACCACATCAGCGCCTGTGCTGCTGGGCTTGTCAAAATGTAGGACACCAACACCATCATGTGTTCAGAGAAATCAATTTTTGTTGTTGTAAATTCTAAGTCTGGGGGCAAAAGTTCAACGGGGAAAGAATGAGATCAATGCAGGGCATAGACCTCAGCTGACCATTGTGCACATGGGGACAGGATAAGGTGGGTAGCATCGGTGCATGCTTGAGAAAGTATCATAAAGCCCCAAGGTGGCTTTTAGAATGCGGAGTTTAACATGCCCTTGAAGGGGGTGGTAAGCGTTAAAGGCCAGCAGTAAGTGGCTGGGTTTTTCCAGCAGTTCAGGTCGCCCACCACAAGGGGATTAGGTGGAAGTTGGAGGGAGGTTACAGCTGAGAGAAATTCCCAGCAAGCCCGCACACAGGTCAGGGCATAAACACTAACTATAGCGTGCACTTCATCATCCCATGAAAAGGACATGACCATCACATGACCATCAAGATTTGAATTTTGAGAAATAAATTTAGAACTATGGGATGCACATATAAGCACCCCACAGTGCAGTGACAAAAAGGAAAAATTGGGAGAGCATGGTTGCCCATGTGTCCTTGGCAACGTGTGGATAGTGGGATTCCTGAAATGCCAGAATGTCCACAGGTAAATTATTTTTTAAAAAGACTCAGTTTTTTAGCCCAGAATGGCGAGGCCTTGAGCCCAGTGATGTTCAATGTCCCTATAGTGAAGGAGACCCCCATCATACCTTAGGTGTGATGGGAAGGGCCCCTTTGTCCTTCCTGCGCAACTTTCCCAGAAGCTGCTTTTTGCACTCATGATTGCATCCCGTATATATCCTTAAGGTTACCCTTGCACTAGGTTTAGTTTTGGTTTTGGTGTTATTTGGTTTAGGTCAATTTTTGCATTGAGGTGCTCCTGCGATGCACCATCAGATGTTTACAAAAACTTGGCGGGGGGTTGGGTTGTGAGAATTGATTGTGATAGTTGCATAGTATTTTGCGTGTGTGAATCTGACCCAAACACCTGGTCCGCAGGTTGGGGCCCAATTTGATTGGTGAGCAGATTCTAAAGCTGCTTCAGCTGTGAACAACTCATTGTCAGATTGGGTCTGATCAGGAAAGTTCATGGACGCTTCCAAGGCTGCTGCCTTGGCCGCTGCTCTACGGGACTATTCAGCTTTTTGAGCTCTTGTGGGGCACAGGTTTCACATGAAAGTAAAGCCCCTGCGCACCACATGGAAAGGTGGCATTGGTGTTAATAGGAGGTTTGTAATGGGAGTCAGTGCTTCTCATTGTGTCAGAGAGGATTCATTTTGGGTGATGCCCTCTAAAGAAGGGCAGGTGTGTGCCTTATGGCCAAAAGCATGACAAAAGGTGCAGATAGGGGGTGCGCTATCTACTGTAATTCAGAATGTGCGGGACTCCTGCCCATCAATATTAATAACTGCAGTGTGGGGAATTTGTGTTGTCTTCCACAATGACTGCGGTTAGGAAATGACTGCAATTGCTTTTCTCATGCTAATATTCAGCATAGTGTGAAGTGCTGCAAATCAAAATAGTGAAGTTCCTCATAGCTTCTAATCCCAACTGAGAGGTAGTGCTTCTTTACTTCACGTTTCGCCATTGTGGGGAGGAAGTCAAAAGTGAAAAATATTTGGTTTGACTTGGCCCAATGCGTGCGCTTCATTTTGACCACCCATTGACCATCTGGGAGATTAACCATGCGCACCTGTTCTGCAGCGTCCACTGCTTTCGTGGTTTCAAACCCAAGGTCCAACCATCCATGGGTCATATAATGCAGTGCAACATATAAAGTGGCTGAGAAGTGTTTTGCACATCACCACAGAACTTTTCTAAAGTGCCATTAAATTAATATCCAGAAAAACTTGAATCCCATGCTCCACAGATGACAGGGGCTGGAAATGAGGAATTTTGATGTACTGGTTGCATTTTGCTTGCCAGGCTAAAATCTCCGGTGAAGTATTTACCACTGTTTTATTTGTTTAGCTTGGCCACCGGTGTCTCTGGGGCATTTTCAAACTTTGGATGGTGCGATGACTGACCCTGTGACCTTTACTACGTTTGCCTAACCTTTACCTGACATTGGGTGCACAAACATCTCCTCATGTTGTTTATTAAACTTACCAGTCTTTAATCAAATCAGTTGCAATTTGATTGCAAGAGAAAGAAAAGTTTGTCCTGCCAATGATTTTAGGATATAACATATATTTGTAATTGAAATCAGTATTTACTTTAGTATAGTTAAAGATGTTTATGTAACAATAGTAAAAGATATAACTAAAATATAAAACCTTAATTTAATTATATAATGCAACATAAGAAATTTAAACAAATTTCTACACACAGTTTATACACTGATATACTACCACCTAGATTTCAGCTGATTGCTAAGTTTATAGAGCTGGCATACTTTTCACTGTACTAAATAGGCTTGAATATCTTTGGCAATACTATTGAGCTTATAACTTAGTTTTTTAGATGTCAAGAATATCACTTAATTGATTTTGCAGTACTTAATAATAACTTGTTTTTTAATATATAGTGATATGTCTTAACATTTCTATCTTTTTTTATATAGTGAAAGCTTAAAAACAAAAAACTAATTGTTGTATAAGCTACATAATTTATAGAGTATACAGTGATTATTTACAGAGGGCTCTCTAATTAGAAGATGGAAAATGGAAGGATAATAATGTTGCAAAACTTAATTCTTTGTACCTATACAAACAGGTAAACAAGCAGTCAAACTTTTCATGGAGAGGGCAGAGAAAGTTTATACTTCCCTGCCAGTCAGGATACAAAATCACTTAAAAGGCAAGTTAGAATGACAGAGGCATTGCCGCTCAAATGAAGTTGACTTATTTGGAAAGACGTGTGACAATTGAGCGCTATTAAATTGCAAACATAAAAAGGAATCTAACAAAGAACCAGGTTGATGCAACTCTAAACCCTGTGGGCCTTGTTTCAGTGAGTTGTGCAATCAAGTTTGTTGGTTTGGAACCCTCCATAGAGATTTTGGTACAAAAATGGAGGTGAGGGGCAGATCCTCACTTTAATTGGAAACAGATGGGCCCTCAGGATTCCGCTATCCTGCTGGCGGATGGCCTTAAAAATAGGTTTAAATTCCCGAAATTTATCTACATGATACACCCAGTTGACTATGGTAGAAGTATATAGTTTCTATTATGACTATTATTGCCCAGCCAATGTAGGATCTGAGGGGTCACATTGTTTATGCCATAGGGAGGTCAGTAAGGAAGATTTGAAATAAATCAAAATATTGAGAACTTGGGGAGATTTTTAATGAATGGTAAATAAAAAAAATTGACTGTCAAATTTCTCAATGTGTTATGGCTGCTTAAATAGATGGTCGATTTAGGGAATACTTAGTAAAGCATGGGATCAGGCCCTCAAAATTTGACCTAACCCAGCAAACTTTTAAAGGGAGGGGGAAAACAAATTCAAACTGAATTGACATTGAAGGAGTTGATGGTGGTCCAAGTCATTGTCAGTTCGACCTCAGACGCCCAACTTGCAGTTTTCTACATTCTGATGGTTAGCATGATGGCATTTCACCTGATGGGCAATGGGAATCTCCCAAGGCCACCACATGTAGAGGTGGTTCCAGATGGTCGGAAACAGGTTTGGGATACCCAAACTGCCCACACCCAGTTGCTTTGGCATTCATTTGGCAAAGAGAGATGCATTGAATGATAATCCTGATTTTTGAGGGGAGGATTCTGAGCTATCACAACATTTGATGATGGAGGGACACGCCCATTGGGCTTTGTCCTTGATGTTTTTGAGGGAAGTTTCGTTCAGCAACAACATTTTCCAATGGCCCAATGCCATTGGCAAAATTAACTGAGGATTTGTCACTGGGCACATTCTTATTAAGAAGTACACGCCTTTCAGGCTTTGTCCCCAATGTTTTTAAAGCAGGTTTCAAACTGATGATAATTTTTGCAATGGCCCAATTCCATTGGCAAGTTTTGCTGATGATTCAACACTTGATTTCTCATTTACTGAATGTGTGAGCCCATCAGGCTTCATTACCTAAGGTTTAAGGCTTCTGGACCTTGATTTTGAGGTCTTGGTGCCACTGACTTCATAAGAAACTTTCAGCTCTTGAGGGTGGCGGCTTCAAGTTATTTTGGCGACAATTTCTTCAATTTGCCATATTAATTTGGCAGAGGCAATTGTGGGGACAGGTGGTGGAATCTTCAAAGGGAGAGCTGTTACCCAACGCTTGTCTACCATATGGGTGAGACCACCCTGTGAAACGAGAGGGCAGCTGCCCTCTTTGGCCCCTTTTAGTGGGAATGGGAACACCGCCTGGTCTAGACAGAGGGGATGTTTCCCCCAGACTTACATTATCCTTCCCTTTTGCTAAAGGGGGTGCCATCACCGGGGAGCTGAGTGAGGGCCACAATTTTTGTGGGCCTTCAGCAGTTTGATCGCCATTAAATTAGCAATCTTTGGAGGAGGATGAGGGGCTTCTGGGTGGGTGGCGTGGAAATATTGAGCAGCTCCAAACAGTTTGCACAATTTTGGGCCCTGATCCAACTGTTCTTGTAGGCTGGATATTCCTTCCAAGTGACAAGATATTGGAAAGACCTCTGAGATCTGAGGGATGCCAGGATTCCCTTCACTTCAGCCTCCTCCACACCCTCAATCACAATCAGCTCTGGATCTGAGGGGATTGCCCATTGAACGGGGACAACTGAGACACATGGAATACTTGATGTTTCTTCCAGTGAGGTGGCAACTTTAAACAAAAAAGCCATTACCCAAATCTTCCTCCACCAAGTGGGGACCTGAACGCTTACTTGCAAATTTCTGAGAGGGCACCTGCATTCTCAAATGACGTGTGTCAAGCATGAAATATGAACCCACCTTTATTTCATGTGCCTGGAGCCGCTTCCAACCTGCAAACCATTTGTAGTCACTTATGGCCTTAGTTAGATGCTCCTGAACCAAGTACCGTGTGGCCTGATTATGCTCAGCATAGTCAGCGGCGGCTGGTACCTCTTGGAAGAGGCACAGACTGACTGAAAATGAGGGGTTGTACCCCAAGGTTACTTTATATGGGGAAACCCCAGTGGAAGCATGCGTTTCAATATTATATGCAAACTTAATGAGGGAAAGGTCATCAGCCCAAGTATCCTGAGTGGCTGCAGCGTAGCACCGCAGGTACTGTTCCAGGATCTGATTAACCCTTTCAGTTTGTTTATTGAACTGGGGATGGTACATAGTGGAATGACAGGGAATAATTTTTAAGATTGACAAGAACTCATTTCAAAACTGCGCCATAAACTGGGGATCACATTAGCTGACAATCTTCTGTGGGAGACCAAATATAGAGAACACATGGCGCACAAAAAGACGGACAGTTTCCTCAGAAGTAAAGGTGGAAAAACATGGAATGATTAAGGAGAAATTAGTAAATCAATTGACAACCACCATCACCGTTGTGAGCCCATTAGAACTTGGAAAATCAGCAATAAAATCCATGGACATTAATGTCCATGGACCCTCTGCCTGTTGTAAGGGATGAAAAAGACCATTTCTTCCTGACTGGTCTGACTTGGCCCATGCGCAAGTTACACAGTCTGCAATCCAGTCTGAAACATCCTTTGACAAGCCTTCACAATTATAGGTACATTTGATTAAGTCGATACACTTCTTATTTCCAGAATGTCCAACTGTGGGGGATTGTGATGAGCCTGAATCAATTCAGATCGAAGAAGGAGGAACCAAAATTCATGACTGAAATTTAATGAGGCCCTCGTCCAAAGAATATAAGAAATGTTTAGAAGCTGGGAGGGATACCCGCTCCAGAAGGTCCACACCTTTGGCACAGGCCATTTGGGATGCTAAACTTCAGAAATTAGAGGCATGTCGGGAGCTAAGTTCACTACCAAAATCATGGGAGACACAATGGATAAGATTTGGGTGGGTGGAATGACTGTGGCCAAATCCGCCACATCTGAGTCAGCAAAGCAATGTGCAGGGTTACAACTTAGGAAGTTGGGAAAGACATTCAACGCTCCTTTTACAAACTCATACTTGAAGTTGAAGCTGCAAAAATCTTGGTAGGTTCAAGCCTGCATGTGTGCCAACTTCTGTAGCTTGAAAAAATAGAGAAGGGCTTGGTGATCCGTGCACACTGTTAACTCATGCTGAGCGCCAAATAAGATATACCACCAGTGGGTCAAGGCCCATGCTACGACTGCCAACTACTTATCATAGATGGCCCAGGACTGTTCAATGAGAGAGAACTTGCAGGAAAATAGGTGACCAGATGTTCCAACCTATCGTGCTCTTGAAGCAAGACAGCCACCACCAGAATGGATGAGGAATCACATGCTACAACTTAGAGTTTGGAGGGGTCCACGTGTTTTAAGATGGGGGCTGACAAGAATACTTCTTTAATTGACTCAAATGCCTTCTGGCACTCAGGCGTCCAACAAAAGGGAACATTCTTACCCAATAGCGGATGAAGTGGGTCAGCTAACAGGGATAGGCCAGGTGAGAATTTTTGAGAAAATGATAGTACTTAAGAAGCTTCTCAATTGCATTTGGATCATTAGAGTTGGCCATTTGCAGATGGCGTACAACTTGTTGGGGGAATGGCATACCCATCTATTAAGATGATATTGTCCAAGAAGGTAACTTTCTCCCTGTAAAAATTGAATTTTAAAGGTTTGACAAACAGGCCCACCTTATTTAAGGCAGCCTCTACCGCCTCCAAGTCCTTTGCATGTTTTTTAGGAGTATGGGAGTGTACCAAGATATCATTGATGTATGCAACCTTGAAGATGAACCAGAGATCACCCAGCACACTATCAATCATCATTTGGAACATGGCTGGCGCATTATTTAGCCCAAAAGGCTTCACTCAGAATTGGAAGATGCCCTATTTTTTTGGATTGCGGTAAGCCATCCCTGACCTTCCTTTATCCAAATCTAATTGAAGGCATTAACAAGGTTGAGTTTCGAGAACACATGTGATTTGGAAATTGCTTGCCTGATTTTTTGTTCCAAAAGCTGCATGTAGAGATCATGGACTGTAATCTTATTAAGGTGACCGTAACAAGCAGGAATGAAGGGAGCCAGTGTCCTTCTTGGCAAAGATGATGGGAGAGGCATCCATGGAAGTTTCTTTGCAAAGCCAACCCTTTTTAAGCATGTCATCCAACCATGCATTGAGGGTAACCTCCTCCTCTGTATGCAGGTACAGTGGGAAGTTTATGTTCACTACCTGCACCATTGTCCAAAACCCCAAGTCAAATTCTGTATGTGGGGGAAGACAGTCCGCCTTCTTGGAGTCAAAAATAATTTAATAACCCATCAACGCTTTTGTAAAATCTGATGGGAGGCCTGCAGGGAAAACAAGGGAAGTGATTAAACTGCGACCTTGAGTTTTAGTAAGAGTGGCACTAGATATAACCCTCTCTTCATCTGACCATTGGATAATGACAGCATATTAGACTCAAAATGAGTTCCAATATGCTGCCAATGCCACCAGCCCACACCCAAAATTACCAAAAACACAAGATTAGGCATTTCTGAAAAATGATCACAAAAACTAAACTGGTGAACTGAGAAAGGTACTGGGCGCCATACTTGTATGATGGCTGGGAGGCTGACGAAGCAACCATCACCTTAGGACCCACATCCAGGTAAAATCAAGCTGGAGGGCAAACTCTAGGCTCATAAAGTTATTCGCTGCTCCAGTGTCAACCAAGGCCTTGAAAGTCACCTAGTGTGCTCTGATTCTGATTTCATTGGTAATAAAAAGAAGGCGAAATACTGTTTATTATCAGATACAGCTATTTCTGATGACACTGAAGAGAAGTAAGAAAATCAGGGGGAAGATCAGGTTTTTTTACAGGATCAAAATTGGTGAGAATAAGGAGTAGGGACCCCTCTTCCTCAAGCTGGACTTCAATTGACTCGCCAGCAGGTGAACCAGGATGAATCAAATCAGGCGCAGAGGCATCGTCTGATCCTGAAATTAATACTGATGCTGATCAAACAATAGTTTTAAGATCAGAGACCTTGTCAGCCAACCCAAACATGAGGCTTCCTACTTGAAGGTGGGGGTGATGGCGGAGAGAGGTATTAATGGAAGTCGCTGCCTGACAAATCTGATCCATAGTTACATAGGGGTAGACCAAACCTCATGATGAGTGGAGGCAGAATCCAACTCAGATCAAAAAATTGTTTGGAGCATATTTCCAGAAATCTCAAGTGCTGGAGCTTGCTCATGGAAGGCTGCAACTTAAGAGCCCATCCTAGGGCTTTAACAATAATAGAAAGTAATTGAAATAATCCTTTAAAAGTGGTACAGGGGTTTCAATGCTGCTGATACTTCTGCAACAAGTGAGGTTGGGTCACCTACCCAAATAGCAGAACGCAGAAATCCTTTCAACCACTGACAAGCTTTTCATTCAACCGCATCCAAAAGAGCAACACCTTGCTGGGCCTTGGACGATGAAGTGGCATTATTCAGGGAAACTACAGATTGCATTTGCACCTCAGCAAGGGCGTCAAGGTCTTTATTCACAACATCTTGGGAAGAAAAACCTGGATTCTTTACCTGAGGGTGAGTTAAGGGGAGAGTAGCGGCCAATGGAGCCATGCTACCATGGAGATTTTTCCTCCAAAGCAATTTGAACGCTGCTCACAAGTATGGCGACTGACCAAACAAACAGCAGGAGACAAACTACTGACTGCACGTTCATTTGGTAAAGGGTAACCACTGCAGCGCCCATCTTTACAAGGAGGGTGGAAATGGCTGGAAAAATTGGATGGTCAATTATGTCAGGGAGATGGCAGAGAAAGTTTAGACTGACCTGCCAGTCAGGATGCAAAAGCACTCAAAAGGCAATCCAGAATGCCAGAGGCACTGCCGCTTGAACGACGTTGACTTGTGTGGGGAGATGCGTGATAATTAAGTGCTTGTGAATTGCAAATGTAGTAAGGAACCTGGTAAGAAACTAGGCTGTTGCAACTCTAGTCTCTGTGGGCCTTATTACAGGGAGTTGTGCGATTGGGTTTGTTGGTTTGGAACCCTTCATAGGAGAGTTTGGTACAAAAATGGAGGTAAGGGGGTATCTTCACTTGAAGTGAAGACAGATGGTCCACAGAATTCTGCTATCCTGCCGGAGGTTGGCCTCAACAATAGGGTTGAATTCCCAGAAATTTATTTACATGATACACCCAGTTGACTATGGTAGCAGCTATAGTTACTACTATGACTGGTATTGCCCAGCCAATGTAGGGCCTGAGGGGCCACATTGTTAGTGCCATATGGAGGTCAGCAAGGAAACTTGAAATAAATAAAAATATTGAGAACTTTGTGAGATTTTTAATGAATGATAAATTAAGAAACTTGACTTTCAATTTCCTCATTGTGTTATATCTTCTCAAATAGATGGTTGATTGGGGAATAACTTAGTAAAGCATGGGATTGGGGCCCTCAAGATTTGACCTAACCTGGCGAACTTTTAAAGGGGGAAACGAATTCAATCTGAACCAACTTTGAAGGAGTAAGCGGTGGGCCAAGTCGCTGTCAGTTTAACTTTGGATACCCAACTTGCAGTTTCACTACGTTACTGACAGTTAGTGCAA
Source organism: Massospora cicadina (assembly GCA_022478985.1). NCBI lineage: Eukaryota > Fungi > Entomophthoromycota > Entomophthoromycetes > Entomophthorales > Entomophthoraceae > Massospora > Massospora cicadina. Next base: position 7,426 of record JAKSZP010001957.1, on the reverse strand, counting down.
CAGTGTCTTACCTGATGGCAATGGGAATCTTAAGGCCACTCCACATAGGGGCGGTCCCAGATTGTCAGAAACGAGTTTGATATACCCAGCCCGCCTGCACTCAGTTTCTTTGGCGTCTGTTTGGCCAAGCGAGATGCATCAAAAAATGATCCTTATTTTTGAGGGGAGGGTTTCAAACTATTGGCAACATTTGACAATGGAAATTCATGCCTTCAGGCTTTATCCCTGATGTTTTTGAGGGGTGTTCTGAATTAACGACAACACTTTCCAATGGCCCAATGCCATTGGCGATTTTAACCAGGAATTCATCACTGGACACATCCTTATTAAGAGGTAAACGCCGGTTGGGCTTTGTCCCCAACGTTTTTGAAGAAGTTATCAAACTGACAACAACATTTTCAAATGTCTCAATGCCATTGGCGAGTTTTGCCATGGATTCAACACTTGATTTCTCATTCACTGGTGTGCAAACCCATTGGGCTTCATTACTGAGGGTTTAAGGCTTCCTGACCTTGATTTCAGGGGCTCAGTGTGTCAACTTCTAAAGAACCTTTCATCCAATGGGGTGGCGGCTTCCAATTATTTTAACACAAATTTTCTCAATTCACGTACTAATTTGGTTAAGGCAATTGCAGGGACAGGTGGTGGAATATTCAGAGGGAGAGCTGTTACCCAACGCTAATCTACCACATGGGAGAGATCGCCCTGTGAAATGAGAGGGTGAGCTTCCCTCTTCAGACCCTTTTTAGTGGGGAATGGGAACACCACCCAGTCTAGGCAGAGGGGATGCTCCCCTGGACTTACAAAACTGACCTTTTATTTTTTATATACCCTTATAAGGGTTAATTATATATAACTATCTTATAAATGTATAATTAGCCTTAATTGAGGGTGGTTAGCCTAGCAGGGTAATTCCTGCCTATACCTTAGTGCAGGTTTTGTTCAATACAAGCTCAAAATCTGTACTAGCTATAAAAATTCTTGGTGCAGTATATTTTTCCCAAGGTTGACCCACCTCAAATACTTTTTAATTATTCTTAATTAGATAAAAAATGAACAAATTAATAAACCCTGACAATGCAAGTTATCTTTTACCTATCAAGATAAGAAAGACTAAATGTTTACTCTATCTTACATGCAAAATGAGTATTTTTTTACCTAGAGTAATATATATATATAAATGATAATTTCACAAACACTTGTACATGAAATTAATTGTTACCATAATTTTAATTTAAATTTATTGTGGGGAAGGCTGACCATGGGACGGACACTTCTGAATATGACTTGGGAAAGATAAACTTAGTACCAGGGGAGGCACCCCAGAGAAGCGATTCTATCTCTTGTTGCCAGCGGGAACGCCATTTATGGGGAGGGGGAGGGGACGTGTGAAGGGGCCGTATCCACTATTGAGCATGTGTGGAGGAAGGGGTCTGATTTGATGAACCAGACTGGGAACCAGGAGGAGACCAGCTGTTGGCGACGTGGTGGGAGGTATCCAAACATCCACGCTTGAAAGTGGTCCACCAAATGAGACCAGAATCTGTGGACAGCTTCTGGGAGGGTGGGGATGGAGCCAGCGATGGCATCCAAGACAATCGTGTGGATAGTCCACATGGCGATTGCAACCACCAGAGCACGGAGGAAGGGTGGAAGGGGGAGGCCATTGATGAAGCAAACATATCTCTTGACAGACTGAAGGGATGCGTTTGATCCTGGCCCAGTAGACATTGGACTTCGCGCCATATCACTTTAGAGGTGGGTCACTTCTCCAGGCGGTGGAACAGCATTCCATACTGGCCACACACGACACAGGATGAGTGTAAAGCGTTAGAGCGCTCAGCTGTACGATACACCCGCCTCAGGCAGTGCCACACATGGGAGCGGACTTGAGGCTGCAACATAGGATGGTGTGCGTATTTCCAGATAGTCTTTTGGGTCTCAGTGGAATAAGGGATGTTCATCATGTCCAGGTAGTCCACCCTGGATAGTACTTGGGGTCGAATGGGGATCACGCCATCATGGATGGGTAGCCCCTGTACCTCTTGTGTGAACTGAGGAGAGGGGCGGCCTCTTCGGGTTGTATGTCCACTAATACGAATTCTCCACTCTGCGCTTCACATGGAGAGTAGGATTCGTTTGTAATGGGTTTTAGTCCCATGAGGACCTGTGGCGGATGTGTGTGATGCGAGGTATTTCATCAGGGAGTGGGGGTTTGATGGATTGTTGAGGCCCAAGGCTCAGGAGAAGTTGGAGCGGGCTGCGCGGGACCAGTGTTGGGATGGGAGTGTAGGAGCGGTAACGGCCGCGATCCAGGTGCCCAGGATCTTGGCAGTATGGGCTTTGAAGTCAAGCAGGCCCATGCCACCTTGATGATGAGGGCCAAACATGACCTCTAGCTGTACTGGTGGAGGGCGGCCTGACCAAAGCCATCCTTGCAGCAAAGCATACAGGGATTTGAAGAAGCTTAGGGAGAAGGGGATGGCGTGGGCTCCAAACCAGACTTTGGATAGGAGCATAGAGTTGGCAAGAACAACCCTGCCAGTGAGGGTAGTAGGGTGGGTTCTGAGAGAGGCGATTCGTTTCGTCACGTTGTCCAGTATATGGCACTCCATTACTGCTGACGTGTATCCACCTGCCTCCATCCACACGCCCAGATGGCGTACCGGTCCTATGGTAGGTCATGGCACAAAGGGGAGCACCAGTGGAGCGGTGTGTGTTGAGTTAGTAAGGCGTGGACGTGGGCGAGCAGATGGGCCGGGTTGGGAACTAATTGCTGGGGCCCAGCAGTTCTGAAACTGACCAAGGAGGATGATTTCAGTTTTGGAGGTGTTCAGTGCCGCGTTGCTTACCCGGGAATATTCCTGGATGAGGGCTTCAAGCGCGCGTGCATCTTTGTTATTAGACACTCCCACCATGCAATCATCTGCAAATGCCATCATCTTGACTGGGGTTTGGCCTGGCACATGGACCCCAGTGAGTTGGGCATTCACATTTCGCAGTAGTGGGTCAAGGCTGAAGTTGTATAAGAGTGGGCTGAGGGGGTCTCCTTGTCGCAGGCCCCTTTGAGGGCGGACTACTTCCGTTAGGAAGCCTGGGCCACGCAAGCCATTGTTGCAGATTCCGTAAGCAGCATCACCCAGTTTATGAAGTGGGGGGGTAGGCGGAATTGATGGAGGCAGGCCCTAAGGTATTCCCAGTTTACTTTATCATAGGCCTTTTGTTGGTCCAAGAATACAAGTGCCCCAGAGGCTGTGGACTGACATACATTAGCCACAGAGTGCACGTTATCCCAAATTGACCTTCTGGGGCCTAAACCAAATTGTTCTGGGGAGATGGTGGCAGATGCTACAGTCCCTAAACGGTTAGCCATGATTTTTATTAAAATTTTGGTGTCTGTGTTTGTTAGAGAAATGGGGCGCCAGTTGGCTAAGTCAAGCTTATCCCCTTTCTTGAAGAGTGTGACAGTAAAGGCCTCATGTCCTCCTGGTAGGAGGCGCGTTTCCAACAGGCTTTGGTTAAGTGAGGCTAGCAGCAATGGGGATATATTTTTAGAATATTTTTTGTAGAACTCATATGGAATGCCATCTGGGCCTGGGCATTTTCGGTTTGGCACACCGCGAATGGCTGTCCATAATTCGTTCAGAGTAATTAAATTCATTATTTCCGGGTATCAAAAATGGTGCGGATATGAGCTCAGTCGAGAAATTCCGCCATTTTAGCCAGCTGAATTGGTTCAGCTCAGTATAACTCGGAGTAATATTTTTGCGTTTTGATTGCCACTTCAGCCGATGTGTCTGCAATGGAATTATCCAATCTTCACACCTGTGTGCAGGACACGCTCTGGCGTGGTGTGAAAATTTTTTTAAAGAAGTATGCAGTGCTCTTGTCACCTTTAGTGATGCGTGTGGCCCTGTATTGGACACAAACCCGATGTTTGTGTTGCCTTTTGAGTGTGTTGAGGTGGGCGGCTGCCTCCGCCCACTTCCAGCCCCATGCAGGGCTGTATTTTGTGGCTGGAATGTTGGACTCCAAGTGGGCCAATTCCGCCAGAGCATGCGAGATAACTGCCGATGTGGCTCATGAGCTTCTGGAGGAGAGATGGCGATAGTGGCAGATGGTGTCTTCTTTGAAAGTTGCCCATGTGGAAATGGGGTCCGCACAAAATGGTGCAACAGATGATTTTGCCAAAGTTGCCTCTTCCACCCACGTGGAAAATCCTGGTGACACAAGCTCAGGGGGCAGATTTTGCACCAATGTGAACCTTTGCAACTGTGACGGGTAAGTGGTAGGTTAATGAGACCAGTGGGTGGTTGGAGAATTCCATTTTCATTTTTTTGAAGTGGGAGATGTGGGGTTGGAATTTCGCCAGCATTAGAATAAGGTCAATGCGGGTCATGGACCTTAATTGGCCGTTGTGGATGTGGGGACACATCATGTTTTTGAGCAGTGGGGCATGTCGTGGCAGCGCATCCATTAACCCAAGGGTGGCTTTTAGAATGCGTAGTTCTACATGACCCTATGGGGCGTGGGGTGAGGGCAGCCACTGGTTCGTTGGTGAGGTTAGCCAACAGTTCATGTTGCCGACTAGGAAAGAATCAGGGGGTAGCGGGAGGGATTTGACTGATGAGAAAAATTCCTGACGCTCATGTGCACCGTTTGGGGCGTAGATGTTGATGATTGTGTGCGCAACGTCAGCCCACGAGAAGGTGATGATGAGCACTCAGCCATTTAGGAATGTTTCTGAGGATGTAAATTTGAAAAAATTGTTTTTCTGAATTAGCACCCCACAGTGCTTTGACCAAAAGGATAGGGATGGGAGGAGCATTGTTTTCCAAGCTTCCTCGGAACCTTATGGACAGTGGGACTCCTGGATGTCCAGGATATCCACGGGTAAATGGTGTTGTAAAAAACTCAGTTTCCTAGCCCAGGATGGGGAGGCTTTGAGTCCAGCGATATTCAGCATCCCTAGAGTGAAGGTTTCCCCCATCACACCTTAGGTGCGAGGGGGTGGGCCCCCAGGCCCACCAGCCTCTTCAAGGTCCCCATGGGCTTTCACAGCAGCGCGGGTGTTAGCAGCAACGCTATTGGGGTTTTTGTTAATTTTTGTGGAAAGAGTCGCGTTGGCTTTGGCCTTTGCTTTTTGTTTTCCTGACGTCGGACGAATTTTTTGCGGTGCGGATAAGTTTGGTGCATGGCGAGCAGGTCAAAAAAAATTTTCAGTTGGGATAGGTCCCAAGTCAGTTTTGACCAGAGCTTGGGTGCAGCGATTGGGTGAGATCAAATCTCCCATTGGATCCTTGGATTGAGTGGCCCACTCAGCATGGGCTTCCCAATCTGATTGGGTGATGGATTCCTGAGTCGCTTCTGCCGCGAAGGTCTCCATGTCCTCCTGGCGTTGTGAGTGTGGGATGGTGGTGGTGGCCTTGGCCGCTTCCTTGGCCGCGGCCCTATGGGCCTGCTTGGCCTTCTTCTGCTCCTGCGGGGAGATGGGCTTTACCAATAGGTAGCAGCCTTGTGCTCCCCATGGGAAAGCCTCCTTAGAGCTTGCAGTTGGTTTGTAGTGCGCCTCTCCACTGGCCATGGCCGCTGAGGGGTGCTCTTGGAATGTGACGCCCTCCTTGATGGGGCATGCATGCGCCTTATGGCTGAATGCGTCACAGTGGGTGCAAATGGGGGGCGCGCTGTCCACGGTTACCCGGAATGGGTGGGTGGTATGCCCTACAATGTCAATAAAGGTGGAGTGCAGGATCTGGGTTAGGTCCTTCACGATCTCCTCAGTTGGGGTCAGAACTGCGATGGCTTTGCCAGTGCACAGGTGTGGCATCAGCGTGAAACGTTGCATTTCAAAAGATTGTATTTCGCTGTATATGGCGAGACCATCTTTCAGGTGTTGCTCCAAAATGTCACGTTTTACCGTAGTAGGCAAAAAGTCAAACGTGAGGAAAATTTGGTTTGATTTTGTCCATCTGGTGCGTTTGGTTTTGATGACCCATTGCCCTTTGGGGAGGTCAACCACTATGCACACCGCTGCAGCCTCATCTGCTGCTATTTTACTATCAAAACCTAGGTCCAGCCAATTACATGACATGGAGTGAGGTGCAACGTACACCACGGTCAGGAAAATTTTGTGTACATCTTCACAAAATTTTTCCCATAAGGCCATTTTTTGGATGTCCAGATACACACGGACTCCGAATTCCACTGACAAAAGTGGCTGGGAGTGTGGCGTGTTGATTTACTGGTTGCATCGTACTTGCCATGTGAGTATCTCTGGGGAAATTGTGACCACCGGTTTTTTGAGATTTTTGTCTATTCTGCCAGATTCTTCAGGGCGTTTTCAAACGTTGGAGGCCGCGGGCCTTCCGCCTGCTCCTCTTGCCTTGCTTGCCCAACTGCTCCCAGACATGGGCGCAGACTAATCTCCTCTGTGAGATTATCAAACTAGATTTAGTCTTGAATTGAATAGGTTGCAAAAGTGTTTGCAATGAGAAAGAAAAGTAATTGTTACCATAATGAATATGCTGTTTTTTTATTTATAGTATATAAACATAAAACTATTTTCATCTTTTTATATGAGACATTGGTACAGATAAATTTAATCTTTTATTATTCTGATACTGAGTACTAACTGGCTCATAATTGCTATCCTTCAGGGAGGATACCCCAGTGGTAGAGTATGGACCCTCTACCACTGCCTCCCAAGTTCAATCCCAGTAATGGATTTTGGGTAGGAGACAATTTTGAATGTGTTGTTTTTGCGCACCAATGCCCCAAACTGAGATAGCAAATAGTAAAGGCGGTCCATGGAGTTCCTGGCCTATCATACACCACGCATGGAGGTTTTCCGGGTTTTATCCTCCTTTCCCATTTTCTTCACTTCCCTAATTGGTGCGGTATCATCCCCAGGTCAGCCCACCTCGAATAAAAATTTAAAATAATTTCTATCCTTCTATATCTAGAAGCAATTGAGAAAAATCAACCCACTACAAAACTATGCAATTGGCCTATGAAAACCAAAAATTGATTTGATGCTTGTTCAAGTTATTCATAAAGATATTGGGTTAGGATTTAATGGTAACCTCACATAATTTTAGTTAAAAAAAGTACCACAGCCTAGAGTTTAATGCTTATTAGCGTGCTCTCTAATCCACCTACCCCATATGCTTTTTTACTAAGCAGTTTGGTATTCACTTCTTGTATAAAACTATGAACAATACCAAAAATGTAATTTAAGATAAAGTATTTAAAAATAAGCGGTTATATCCTTTCTAGATAAAAGTCTATAACTCAGAAAAATTCAGTACTGATTTTAGTATCATAGGTTCTGTAACTATAAATATGGATTAAAGGTAACAAATTAGTGAGTTTATCTATTTCTAGATATGTATATTGAATTAAAAGTAGTCAATTTATCATAAAAAGG
>JAKSZP010001956.1:0-47926 GCA_022478985.1 Massospora cicadina | reverse complement strand
TTGAGACCCAAAATTTATATCTGGAAATATGTACACCATCCTCTGTTGCAACCTCAAGTCCGCTCCCATGTGTGGTGCTGCCTGAGGCGGGTGTACCGTACAGCTGAGCTCATACGCTTCACACTCATCCTGTGTCGTGTGTGGCCAGTATGGAACGCTGTTTCACCGCCTGGAGAAGTGCCCTATCTCTAAAGTGATATGGCGCAAAGTTCAACGTCTTCTTGGCCAGGATCAAACGCATCCCTTCAGTCTGTCAAGAGATATGTTCGCTCTATCAATGGCCTCCCCCCTTCTGCCCTCCCTTCGTGCTTTGGTGGTTGCAATCGCCATGTGGACCATCCACGCGATTGTCTTAGATGCCATCGCAGGCTCCACCCCCACCCTCCTAGAAGCGGTGCACAGATTCTGGTCCCATTTGGTGGACCACTTTCAAGCGTGGATGTTTGGATACCTCCCACCGCGTCGCCGACAGCTGGTCTCTTCCTGGTTCCCAGTCTGGTTTATCAAATCAGACCCCTTCCTCCATACATGCTCAATTGTGGCTATGGCCCCTTCACACGTTTCCTCACCCTCCCCATAAGTGGCGTTCCCGCTGGCAACAAGAGATAGCATCGCTTCTCTGGGGTGCCTCCCCTGGTACTAAGTTTTGTCTCTTCTGAGTCATATTTGGAAGTGTCCGTCCCATGGTCGGCCTTCCCTGCAATAATTAAAATAAAGATATCAGAATAGTCATGAGGTTAACTCAATTAATAATTGTAAACAGATATCTGGTGATATAATTAATAGATCTTTGACCTATCTTTTGTTGACTTCAACATATGATATTAGATTGAATTTTAAGCAAAAATGTGTATTGTAATTATATAGCTTTATGCTTTTCTTGCTTTCTTACCCAGTTTAATAATTATATCCAAACTACCAACTATATATGCAAATCCCAAACTAAATAATAAGTCTTAAGGAGTGATCATATTGAAATCAAGCTATCATAGAGTTTTAAGATAACTAGAAGGCTTTTAGAAGAGTATAATATCTTGTTGAGGCTCTGCATAAGCAGTTATCCTTAACCTTAAAGTTACTTTTTACCACCTTCTTATGCTCCTGATCCCCCACACCTATACTGTCCGCCCTGCCACACGCCCTTGTAGCTACCCTGGATGGAGATCTCCTAGACATCTTTTCCTCATTTGATATGTATCTTAGGCTACTAACTGAAGAACTATATGTTGAAATTTTGGTTGACCGCATTATCCATATCACTTACCAATTAGAATTTTGAAAGTTGTTAAAGCAATCTATTGTAGGTGATGGTTGCTGAATAAATTATTAGTCATAATTAACCAAAGAATATAATACAATGATTGGTTTCAATTGATGTTTCATTGGGGATCATCAATGACAATGTTGAATGAGCATTTTTGGAGGACTTGATTGCCAATAGTCGGATTGACATAATGGATCATTCCAGCAGATGTGCTGAATGACTAAGGTCGTATTTACAAAGCTACTTAAAGCGTTACAACGCTTGTTTCTGGGTAGTTATTAGTTGTAACCAGCTAACACAGCCTCCAGACCATCTGTGTATGGTTTAACACGTGAGGATGGCTGCCAATCTGTGAAAGTTTACACTGCTGAGGATTAACTAAAGACAAATGCATTCGCCAAATTAGAATTTTATCCCTAAGGGTCAGAAGTTTTGGGAGACCAATCAGTTATTTTTAGAGAATTATCTAAATTTACCGCCTTCTGCCTATAAAACCCTCTGGCATTCTTGGATAAAAACAAACTTTAACTGTAATATATTTATTATATTTACTTATAAATTGAAGATTAAATGTAATATAGGTCCTTAGTTGTTTTTCTAAAGTTATAGTTTGGAAAAGTGGATACGTTGCCATTTATTGTGAAGACTCAAACTACTAGTTATCACATTACAAGTTGAGCTTTTAAAATTTTACAACCAACCTGTGCAGTAAACTACCAAGAAGTTTACACTTGGTGCTCACTACAGGGGCGTAGTTGAGTCTTGTCAAATAATACCACCATGTCCTCTGTTCTGGGTGAGATTCAGTGGCTATGTAATGAGCTGGAGAATGTGAATTAGACCACCCTAATGTTGGCGGCTCAGGCTGATTCATCAGGGATGGAGAATCGCATTACCAAGGTGAAAGAAGTTATCAACCTTGTTGCTGAAGTTAATAATTCTTTATTCGGAATTATCAGAGTTAGAGCAAAATTATTCTAAAGTAGAGAAGGATCACTCCTGTTAGAAGTAGTATTTTATGCTGAGGCTGGGAAAAATCAGCTATTATGAATAAATATGGTCAGGTCCAGAAACAAGTACAAGAATTGAAGAAAATCACTGTACTTGTATTCATGTGGAAACTGAGATAGGGTACCAGGACCTATATGAAGAAGAAAGCAATATAGGGAGCATTTAGCCTACTCAGAATATGCCAAGTGTGTATGCTGCCATTTCAGTGATGATCTCTGACAACACACCAACTGGCCCTAGAATGTCTAGCCGCACTACTCATCCTGCAAATGAGGATGTGGAAACCATTGAATTTCAGCCCACCACAAAATTGCCACCCTTTCTTTGGGATAATACCCCAGCTTTCTTCAGATTGTCCAAAATGACCAGGTTTGGTTTCAGTGATTGCCAAAAAGCTGTTACTAGTTTTAAAGTTTAGATACCGCTTGTCTAAATTTGATATTCTCTAATTGTAAAGGGGAAATTGGTCATATAATGAAGCGAAACATGTGATTATGAAGGAATTTGGTAGCCCTTTTTGAATGGTCAATTAAAAGCAGACGTTCATAAGAATACAATTCCAAAAATATAAAACCTTAGAAGAATTTGCCAACCATATCTATATAGAAGCGCAAATCCCAATGGGAGGTAACAACATGAGCAACTTTGATGATCACATTGCCATGAGGGCAGACTCCAACCTTAAGTGGGCTAGATAGGGTAAGCTGGGGCCTCCGCGTGGTGCAACTGGGGAAATCCTGTGGAAACATGGTTGAGTAGCTACCACCAGAACCCAGAGAGGCACGTTGGTCAGGTCCTGTAGTGGCCTGAAAGAAATTTGGGATGGTAGTGATGAAAGTGCTGGCCTGTTCTTACGGGTGTCTACCACTCCCTGAGGGGAAAATACAGGCAGGAAGGGAGGAGAGGTACAAGTTGGGCAGGGTGCCTGTCAAACGGCCTTCCCACAAGCTGGGGTTGCATGGGTGCGGACCCCAGGACAAGGGAGGGGAAATACTGGTTGGCTGCGCTTTGGTGCACCTTCCTAAAATAAATGCCACGGTTTTCTGAGTTGGCCTGAAGCTTGGCTAACTTCCAGTTCAGTCAGCATGAGCGGGCTGGTAGAAAAATGGATCATGCTAGAAAATTAAGGCTGATCCAAAAGGACTCCAAGGCTTCCTGGACAAAAGGGTCTGTAGAGTCTAACTCCACTAAAAAAGCAGGTGACAAAGGGGAGGACTTCGGCTTCTCCCCCCTCAGGGGCCTTAAACCTAGGGGTCATTGGGTCTTGTCCCCCACAAGGAAGATGAGAGGCATATCGCCTGTCCTGGCTGGTGCAGACTAGCTGCCCAGCACTTAAACAGGGCGGGCATATATCAGTTTAAGGGGTAGCGTGAGCTACTCCCAATTGCGGTTGGGCCACTTTTTGAGTGGTGCTTAGATTTTCGCAGCCCTAGTGTGGTGGGGGGCAGTACCCCAGGCCTTCATCTGGAAATAGTTGCCCACACTAGGAGCCCCTTGGGGCTTTTAAAACTCAAAAACACCAACCTTATCAGGATCTACAACAATCCATGGCGTCAACCTTCATCAATAAAAATACTACTTCTCAAATGGTGGAGCACCCAAAAGAATTGGCCTCCATTTTTGATGCAACAGAATGAAGTGTAAAACAACAACTGCTTTTCAATTATAATTCAGCAAAAAATCCTGAGCCCAAAAGGATTTTTCCAATTAAATGAGGAAGTAACTTAATGGTCCAAAATAGCCTAGTACTATACTGTGCATCACTTGTAACAGATGAATAATTAATGGACACTATGCTGCCCAAAACTGTACTAGGAAACCAAATGATCAGGTGACTTTGTCCAGGAAAACAATACTTATAAGTAGTCAGGAAAAGGCCCTGCAGTCTAGCTGGGGAAAGATTTAGATTCACAGATTGCCCAGTTCCCCCAAAAAAGCTTGATGAAATTGATACCTCTGACCTGTTTGTATCTGTATCTTTTTATGACTCTCCCCAGCAGAGCACATATCCAAATGTCCATGTCATACATCTACCTTTGCAGCCAAAAAATAAGAATACTGAAGGTTGAGTTCAGCCAAAAAAGGGAAATGTCAGCCATTTGCAATTATCCAAGGATTTTAAGAGAAAATCCCATAATAATAAAACCAAAGCTATGAAAAATTTTGGCCAAAAGTCCCTGGCCAACTCTCGGTGGAACCCCATTAATTGGGGTAGCACAATTTCAAAACCTCTATGGGCACCAAACTCAAAATCCCCCAGTCAGATTACTCTGACCTCATCATGGACTTTGGGGCTACCATTGGAAGGCACTCCCCCAACCCCAATAAAGTCTTCTAGCACACCTGCTTGGGGACCCCCCCTTTATAGGCATGTTGGGGGTCCCCCAAGTTGAAAGTTATTTCTCATGTGGTGATTGGCTCAAGTTTATAAAAACGTTACCTCATTGGTATGTTTGGGCCAGCCAGAAATCCTCTTCCTTTTCTCTGCTGCCCTGAAGCGAGTTCCCAAGTTATGATACGTTATTCCTGCATATTTCCTAATTTGGACTCTTGCAGGATATTCTGAACATATTCCCAAATTCCCCCTTGACTTTCAAAATTATTTTGAATACTAGATAGTTGGAGATCAAGGACATCATTTTTTCCTTTATTGCGCGCTTGATAAAATCCTTAAAAACCCAATTTTTACTAGTGCTTTTATTTTAATCTTTAATTTATTTAATATATTTGTGGAAACCAGCTGGCGGAAGCACCAGCGAGAATAAATAGGCTGGTTTACCACAGTTTATGCAATAAATTGATTGAAAGTGAATAAAATTAATCCTAAATTCTTAACAGAAGTTGCTCAACCCTACGCTCATCAACTGTTGGAAAAAGCCCTAAATGTTGACACTCAAAACAAATTACTAAAGAAAAAGTTGGGAAATGTTAACTTTTTTGATTCCTATTGCTACCATTAAAAAGTCATTTCATGAAATATCAGCCAAATTATCACCCTGGATTTGGGAACTGATGCTACATTACATTTATTAATTAATATTTCCCAATACTCTGAGTGTACATGTGCCAACATTTTTGGTTAAATAAGTAAAAGTAAGGGTTATTACCAATATAAGTGCATCAATCAATATTGTGTCTGCGTTATTAATAAAATGCCTAAAATTTCACCAGATATAGCACATCAAAATCAGTATGGGACAGCTGGGCCTAACCCTACCACTTCCTGTGGGGCTTATATTTCCTTAACCCTTCATTTTTGGATCTCTATTTGTGTTGAGCCAGCAATCATTATACCCAATCAGAACTATGATATTCTCATTGGCACTGACTTCATGTGGAAGTATGGAGTAAGGTGTTACTTAAAGGAGAGTACTCTGATAATCTATAGTCAGCCACTACCATTGATCTATCATTGAAAAGTGGTGCCCCCCTCAGCAGAAGAAATAATTTAACTAACGTGATGTATAAGGATGACATCCTTCCCGTTGATTATAAAATATTTGGGAATAAAAATCCAGCCATTAACAAAATGAGTGAACAAAAACTGAGGAAATTCAATCCAAATAAAAAAGGAATAACCGTACTGTCTGGGATGCAAATAGTGGTCAATACTGTACTGACACTGATGATTCCTGAGCAATATTATGTCAAAATCGAGGCAACCTGGCAAAGGTTGAAGGTTGAACCCTAGGTAGCTCCAGGAATCCTAATTCCTTGGTATGGGGAAATTATTATCCTATTAGCCAATTAGGGAAAAATACCAATTTAAAATAAAGCAAAATCAAGTACTTGCATTCACCCAGTTGATCCCTATAAATGAGCTCCGTTCCTTCCACAATCTTGGGGATTTAAATGAAAGGGGATTACCTATTTAACTAGAAGCGAGTATATGTTAATAACAAGTGGTTTATTATCAGGACTAACAAAAGATCAGCAAAATGTAGTAAGGCTTTATTAAAACAATATCAAACTATTTTTGCACAAGATGACCACAATCTAGGGTGCGCTGAAAACGTACCCCATTAAATTGACACCAGTGAAGCTGCCCCAATTTAGAATGAGACCTAATCAAAGGCCCTGAGCACCTGAGGCTGTAGTTGCCAAAGAAACAGAAAAGTTAATGGAGCACGGACTGCTTGTGCCTTCATCCAGCCCATGAGCTAGTTAATATCAATCATTAAAAAGAAGGATGGGTCAAACATGGTTGTAATCAAAAATCGCCATCTTATTAAAATCACAAAAAAAGACTCTTAATTCTTGCTGCGAAATTAAGATACGTTGGATCAGTTAGGCGGGGCTAAGTTCTTTTTGGCGATGGACCACATCTTGGGGTATTGGCAGATTAATATGTCGCCTGAGGACCAGGAGAAGTGTGCCATAATATCAGCACAAGGGCTTTACCAATCTATGCAGATGCCTCAAGGTTTATATAATGCCCCTGCAACTTATCAACGGGCTATAGATACCATCTTGTGACCTCAAATTGTCCTGTGTTCTAGTTTATCTAGATGACATCAATGTATTTAGTCAAACATTCACAGAGCTCTTGCAACACTTAGAATTATTATTCAAGAAAACTAGCCATCAACAATCTTAAATTAAGCCCTGATAGTGTCTCTTCTAAAAAGAGCAGTTATAATATTTGGGCTTTTTTTATAAATGCAGATGGATTAAATATTCAAAACAAATTGATGCTATTGAGCGGATGATGTTGCCAAAACTGCCTATGTTATCCAAGTCTTTTTAGGAATGGTCTGTTTTTATCGTCATTTATTAAGGACTTTGAAAAAATAGCAGATCCATTATTCCATCTGCTTAAGGATAAAAAAGGCTTAAATGGAATGAGATGACACCAAGGAGCATTTAATGAATTATGGCGATACTTGACAACAAGCCAATACTTAAATATCTGAATCTTTGACCAACCGCTTATTATACAATTAGATGCATCACTCATGGCGATAGGTGCCATACTTAGTCAGGTGGATGAACAAGGTGAAGAGCACCCAGTGGCATATGTCAGCCATACCTTAACCAAGGCCAAAAAGAATTATACAGTCACTGAAAACAAGTGTCTTACAGTTATCAACGCTTGCAAGCAATTCTGTGTTTATCTTTAATGGACGCATTTAAAAGTTATAACCTATCATGCATCTCTCTGTTGGGTGCATAACTTAAGAGAACCTGAGGTGAGACTAGCACGATGGGACTTGATATTGCAGGCATATGATTATGAAGTCAAATATTGCACCAGGGATAAAATATAATTCTGATGGATAATCCAGACTGCTGGCAATTTTTGCAGTACAATGTTGTGCTGATGACTTATTTGAACAAATTGTGAGTGGAGAGTTTAAGAACGAGCCCCCAGAAGGTCAAACGGCATTAAAAAAAGCCTTTTAGGGTTCAGAAAAAAGAACAGACAGTATCTAAACTAGTGAATGATAAAAGGCTTCTGTTCCTGAATTATCCAAATGAACGAAAATAATTTGTGCCGCTCATAAATTCATTGGCCATGGTGGCCCAAGAAAGCTTTAGAGCACATTTGTCAATATTACTATTGGGAATCATTAAACTACAATAAGGCGGATTTCTCCTGTTGTGCGGAGTGTCAGATTCACAAGTCACACAAAAACGTGGCTGGATATTGGTTAGTGCAACCAAGTTTTGCTTTGAATACAGTATCAAATGATGTCATGGGACCTCCAAGTACAAGCAATGGAAAAATGTGATGTATCATAGTCACAATTGATCACCTGAACTAAAAATTGAAGCCAAGGCTATGGTTTGGTCTGATGCAATGAATGCTGCAAAATTTAATCTGGATCAAGTGATATATTGGCATGGCTGTCTCCAAGTGATTCTTAATGATAAAGGAACAAACTTTACGTCCTTTTTCATACCCCAATTGAACGAACTGATGGGGATCAAAGGGGGAGTGTTGGTCCTATATCAGCCAGAGATGAATGTACTAGTTTGGAGAGTGAACGGTACTTTAGCTGCTATGTTACAAAAGCTGGTTTCAGAAAGAACGTCTGCTTGGGCTTTGTACTTAAATACAGTAATATTTGTCTATAATGTCAGCTATCATTACTAAACTGGGAAAACACCTACAAATTTTTCTATGGAAGAAAAACCGCTTTACCATCAATTATATACTCAGCAAAGAGTTAATTTTGGGGATGAGTCCTGAACAATACATAAATCAATTAGAAAACATTTATAAAATTTAAATTTATTTGAGGTACGCCGACCAGGAGATGGACATTACTGATACTCATTGAGCAAAAGAACTGAACAAATGAATGAATGGAACAATAAACCAAAAAGATAACTCTCCAACCAGGCGGGGAGCAGAATACCGCTAACCCACCATGACAGAGGGTGAGGGGGTTAGGTGGCTCTTCTACAAACATATTCTTTATGACAGAATCATCATAGTTTTAGAGATGGACAAAAGCGGAGAGCCAGGGCGTTGCAGCATCAACATGGTGGGGGTGGATGGCGGTGAAAAATTGATTATCTTATTTAAGACCAGCTTTAAAAATAGCAACAACAAATCCATAAGGTGATGCTTGGCTTGAATGAAGGCTTTGGGGAGTTGGGCAAAATTTGATACATTATGGTGAGTGATTTTAGCAGATGGGTTGAAATATGCTAGATTTGCCATATGCTGGACCACAACTTCAACGTCTTTAAACAATTTGTTGATTTCATCCTGTGTTGCATTGAGGAAATTAGGGGGGTGGAAGCTGAATGTGGACAGCCCTCTATGGTATTGAAAATGGACTGGGCCACTGCTTTGCGTAGGTTTGGGCAATGAGGTGAGGCCACCGCTGCTAATAAAATCTGGTGGTCACTTTGGTAGGGATGGCATTGTTTAGGAGCAAATCTCTTGGGGGATAAAATTTTGGCAAAATCAGAATTTTAAAATTCAGCTCAACCATAATCAAGTTGGCCAAGAGGTTCACTGGAACCTCAATTGTGATAATTTTACCTGATTCATCAATTTTTTTGGCCAATAGTTCTATGAATTTTGGTTCACAAGTATAGGGGATGGAGAATTTGGTTAGGTAAGAGTCAAATGGGCTTCTTGGATGCGAATGGTGATTCTGGCCTGACTCTGATTGGTGTGGGCGAAATTGGGTGGGCTAATGTAGGCGGGTGATTTGTTGGGGCCAATTTCCCACTCTGGCTCTTCAAATGAGAACGTTGAGTGGGAGAGGGCAAAAAAACGCCCCATTCAGATTTCGCAGAATATGGCTCAGAAGCCACACCATATGAAGTGGATTAGGAGCAGTATTTTTTTGAATGTTCAAGTCCAAAGCAGAGAGGACAAATTTGGAGACTATTATCCACTTAGCCCAAAAGAAATGCTCAGGCACTGCTACAGTACAAGCATGGGGGGATTTGTTGGGCTATGGAGGGTGATATGGGATAATGGTGGCAGTGGCGTGAGGTGCAGCAAGGCGTTAAGCACCAGAAGTAACGCTGAAGATAAGGCTTAGATGTGTCCCATAAACCAGAAGCACCACCATCAGCTGATCATATAAAATATGGGGTGAGAGGTGATATGGGAGGGATGCAAATGACACCACCATTGCGGTGTCTGAAGGAAGGCAAGTATGGGTAGTAGGGATGGGGGTATTTTTATAAAGAAGGGGAGTTAAAGCCGCTGCTGCAGCATCTTTCTCCATTGGGAAGCCTATGTTAAAGTAGCCCTTGAACAGGCGATAATTGATAAAGCCAGCCAGTGCAAAGGCAGCAGTGGCCAACTCCAATAAATTCATTGTTGGCATATGGGAAGAAACACCCATAGTTGACTTGTATGCAAAATTGGATAGTGGAGTGAGGGAGGAGAGAGGATGGGGGAGAGAAGTGTGGATGCGCGCCAGGTGGAGAACTAAGTCCTGTGGGGCACAAAATGGCTGGGAGAATTTGGCGGGCTATTCAACCCTATGTAAACGCATTTGGCCAGATGGCAGAAGACGCTAGGTGGTGGAGCACTGCTACCCCATATTGGAGCAGCAGGCGGCAAATCTGCGGACTTTTTTAGGAAAATGGGCGTGGCCAGGCGGCGTTGGTAAAATAAACTCTTTTTTTCTTGTAAAATTCGCTTTAAGTGATAATGAGAGGAAAGAAAAGTCAATTAGCCAACATTATGAACAATTTAAATTCTAAAAAATCGCTGAAACCCTTAGGAAAAGGATCCAGGCTAAAACGTATGATGATATGAACATGACCGCCCATGAAAAGATTAAAAATTAAGGATAAAGTATCCTATGGTGACATGCATGGATTTGGCCACTTAAAATTAGCTAGATTTCTTATGGACAGGTCTCTTCAAAATAATTTCAAAATCTTCAATGGATGCCTTTATGTTCAAATTATCCTTGATGGTTGATTTTTAACCAAGCATATAGCAAATTCTAAAAATATTTGCACTAAAAAAGACTATATACAAAAACACATAAAAATTCAGTAACCAACTTAAAAATAATGCTAAATAATAATGAAAACTATATTTAAAGATTAAATTTTAATTTGTTGTACTCAAAATCATTGGGTATAGTTCCCTACAATCATCAGGGCAAGCTTGGGTTTTAACCTGGTCTTCCAGAACTAATCAAGGTGCTAAAATATGTCAGCAGGATCAGGACGGGCTGAAACAAAATCCACCATGAGTTGTCCCTAGGAATGAAGAAGATCCACTCTGAATACAAATGGAGAGAACAACCTGGTGGAACACAGGTTGTCAAGGCTATTATCAGAGACGATGCCCACTTAGTCCTGGTACAGCACAAGAATGTATAACTGCACTTTACAGAGGCTGCAGCAAGAAGGGGACCGCTGAACTAATGAGTTGGTTAATTCTTTTAGATTGACCTTTGAACTAGACTTGTTAGTTAAGTTTTGAGAAGAAGAAATTGCCTCTGAAAAACTATCTCACTGGGTGTTATGATCAAGAATAAGATGTGGTGGAAATTTGGTTGACCTCGTAATCCATCTTGCTTACCAATTAGACTTTTAAAGGTTGTTAAAGCAATCTTTTGTTTGTTGATGGTTGCAAATAAATTATTAGTCATAATTAACAAAAAGGATAAAATCTGAAAATTAGTTTTTGATTAATAAATTATTGGTAATCATCCTCATCAATGTTAAATAAGCAATTTAATAAGGTCTTGATTGCCAATAGTTGAATTGCCATAGTGGATCATTAAAGCAGAGGAGCTGAACAATTAGGGTCGTTTTTACAAAGCTACTGAAGCGTTTTAAAGATTGTTTTGCGGTAGTTAGTAGCCATAATTGGGTAACACGGGCCCCAGACCATCTGTGTATGGCTTAACACATGAGGATGGCTGCCAATCTTTAAAATTGTTACACGGCTGAGGATTAACTAAAGATAAAGGCATTTGCCATCATTAGAACCTGTTCCTAAGGGTCAGACGTTTTGGGAGACCAAACAGTTAATTTAAAAGAATTATCTGAAAAGTTGTCCGCCTTTTGCCTATAAAAACCCTATTTTTATCTGACAAAAAAACAAAGTTTTTATTTAACTGAGGCAAGCTGAATAGGGGACGGACAATACTGTAATTGAAACTCCAAAACTAACCTAACCCAGAAAATAAAACATGAATTGACAGCCCTTTTTGGGCAGCAAGACACGAAAAGAAACAAGAAAATTACCTACCAGGTGGCATAGCGGCGAGCTGCTTATTCCATCATGGTGGAGGGGGGGGGGATTGGGCGGATCATCATCAGGCTCAGCATTGTAGAGGAGGATCAATGCTGAGAGCAAGGGGGTTGGGGCATCTGCAGGATGAGGGTCGAGGTGGAATAGATAGTTGTTGAGATCAACAATTTGGGCCTGGATCAAGGCCTTCATGAGTTCAGCAACATAGTGCTCAGCCTGGATAAGGCGTTGAAAAGTTTTCTAATTTTGTAGTATTGCCTTTTGTGGTGCGTGTGAGTGGGGAAAATCTGCCAGTTCAGCGTCATGCTTGACAGCGTTGGTGGCAGTTTCATAGAGGCGTTTTATTTCTCTTTTGTGGGGAAAATTGGAGGAGAACAAGGGGGTGCAGCACTTTCTAAATTTTTTTGACAGATTTTGCACATAATATGCAAAAATGGGGATTATTGGGTGAGGCCACGATGACCTCAGAAAGCTGGAGTCAATTTGGAAAAAGGTTTTGGGTTGGAGACATATCAGTTGATCAGGGCTGGGTATCAGAGCCTGAATTCAGATAAGGTGTTAAATCAATTGGATAACTTTCTAGTGGGACAATTTTACCTTATTCATTCGCTTCCTCCAATAAATCCCCAGGGATATTGGTTGATTTGGGAAGATATGGTGGTAGGTGACTTTGGTTGGGTATGTTTTTGGGGAAAAATTTCTGGATTGAAAGTGGTCCAAGCCTGCACCGGATTGGTTGGCATGGGTATGCATTATCCAGCTTGGGTTTGAGGTGCTAGATTTTGCTTCTTATTTGAGTGCATGGCCTGTGGAGTTGTGGGCAGCCAAAATCCTCACTCAAACGCTGTTGGTGTGGCCTCAAGGGTGGTGTTTACCATGTTTGCATGGTATGAATTATATTGACATACCTTTTGGTGTGGTCCAATCTATAGCAGAAGGGGAAAATTGTGTAACTGTTGTCAGTGTGAGCCCAAAGGAAATGGTCAGGTGTTGAGATATAGGCATGCAGTGGGATGTGCTGGGCCATGTTCAGCTGGTGGGAGGTAATGGTGGCCATTGCCCAAGGTGCCACGAGGCGTTCAGCACCACTTGGGACATTAGATTGGAGGATAGATTTTTCGCCATATGTGGACAATACCAAAATCAACTCCTCATAAAGTGTTTGAGCGAAGGTTTGAGGGGAGGTTTGTAAAGGTTACCCCAAGTGTGGTATCATCTGGGAGGCGTGTTTAGTAGTGGTAGTAAGGTATTTTATAAATTAATAATGTAGCTGCTGCAGTGGCTGCATCCTCTTTGGTGAGGAATTCAATTTTAATATAGCCCTTGTAAGGGCGGAAGTCAATAAACCCTGCTGGCGCACAGGTGGCTGTTGCTAGCTCATTTATCACTTTGTTAGCATATGGGAAGAGTCATCCATAGTCAACACAGAGGCAAAAGCAAATATTGGATTGGGGTAGGGCTAGGGTGGGGGTGGGGGTGGGGGCAGGTTGGGTGGGCTCGTGTGAGGTGGAGTGCTAAGTTCCTTGGAGGGACATAGCAGCTGGATGTATTTGGTGGACTGGACAAGCTAGTCTTCACACGTTTGCCTTCTGGGTGACAAAAGCTGGCAGGTGGAGCACTGCTGCCCCTTACTTGGGAAGCAGGTGGTGGATCTGAGGACATAAATTTGGAGACTGGTATGGTGAGGAAATGATGGAAAATTGACTTGTTTTTTCTAAAATCGCTCAAAACTGATGTCAAGTGGAAAGAGGTAGCTGATAAAAACAAAGTTCAACTGAAATATATATTATATTTCTTCTAAATTGAAGATTGAAGGGAATTTAGGTCAGTAATTGATTTCTCAAGTTACAGTTTGGAAGAGTGAATTTTTTGCCACTTATTGTAAAGACTCAACCTACTAGTTGTCGCCATACAATTAGTTCTTTTAATATTTTACAACAAACCTGTGCAGTAAAGTACCTAAAAATTACATTATACAAGCTTTGCTTTTATTTTAAATCTTTATTTTGGCACATTGCAAATAAGGACGCATGGATGTCATCCCTATTGGGTTGGCCCCATTAGTACTAAAAAGTATTTTATCTTATGTGATTTTATCTTAATTTTAAAATTTAGACTTTCACATTTTCAAATTAATTGGTGTAATATTGTCCCCAGGTTGGCCAGCTAAAAAATAAAAAGGTACATTTCATGAGAGATTATATTTTTCATGAGATGTTTCTATTTTTTACTAACTTTATATTTTTAAGTTAATCCAATTTTTTTAACAAAATCCTATTTTTTGATTTTTTAAGAATTATAATTCAAGTATTTTAAAAATATCTCCTCTATTGTGCAACAGTACTCGCCTATTCACCCACTTATATATGTAGAAATTAAATTTTTTACTAAGTTAGTATAAAATTTTAAGGTTATAATCCGTGGACACACCTGGCAAAAAAATAAATTTTAAATACCTGACATAATTTCTTAATCTGATCTAGGTCCCTTATGGTTAATATTTTGTATTTTCAAGCCAGGGCAATTGCCTCACATTATGTTAGCTTTATTACTGAGATGACCCACACAGAGCAGCTCAGTTAAATCTTTGGTCATCCTAATCTCAACAAAATTAAGATATATATATTTTTGAGTATTACCCTATAAAAGCTTGACTTGTACAAAAAAGACTAGAATTAGCATTCAGAGACTACATTACCAAAATTTTTATAAATGTATACACTAGTGATGCTGACTAAAATTTAACTCAGCTAGACAAAAGTCATCACTAAGATCTTACACTAATACTATATACCTAATCTACTTTTTACTTTGAAGTACTTTAATATAATATCCATAAGGTGCTTAGTTACCCCTCAACTAAAGGGAAAGGCGCAAGAATAGTATACAAAAGATTCATCACAAAGAACTCAAAGATTAAATTTTATATATTTAAGCAAGCTAACCAGGGGATAGAAATTACAGAAATAGAGAAAGTATTAATATGAAACCTCAGCATGGTTAACTCCATTGTAGAAAGTTTTTCCACCTCTGGATTGGTACTTGAATTTTTCTGGTTATGTCATGGGTAAGATTTTCGTTTTATTAGACCTACTAACTACTAATAGCTCCTTTGGCTGGCATCACAAACAATACTCAAAGGTCAGGAATTGAAACTGCAACCTTCAGGTTAGTTGCTGTACACCCTACCAACTCGCCTTCTATCCCCAAACTCAAAGATTAATAGAATATCATTTTTAAACCTCTCACCTTTACAAAATTAGGTTTTACAATTACAAGTAAATCTATTATATTTACAAACTAGAGAAAAGAAGACACTTAAAATGAATAATTATGAAACAAATCTAATATACTCAATATTAGCTAAACATGAACAACACATAATCCTGTTTCTTAGCTAAGGACGTGTGAACTGTTTCCTACAAATTATCTAGTGAATACCACCTGTTTCCAGAGATATTTTATATACTAGTTAAATTTTTTAGTAAAGATGAAAGCTTGAACCCATATAAAGACAAAAGCTAACATGAAAGAAACTAAACAGCTTTTAATATATGAGCTATTTAAGGTTATAGAAGCTTATGCTATGCTAAGAAGTAATAACTTATTAGTGAATAAAACTACTTGAAAAATTTGAAAATCTTAGGGTAGAAGTCATTCTATACAGGGACCAAGGTCATCAAGTGAAAGTTGGACAAAATTTAAAACCAGTTTTAGTTAATCTTCTAAAGCCTTATAGCACAAACTATGACAAAATAATCCTTTAGCTTTATGCATTAATCAAAAACTTAATCTTAATACTAATTAACAAGCCACAACCTGTTTGGGAGTAATGGCTGATGTGTAGGAAACCAGCTGATTTCTGCTCGTTGATGCTTCTACGCTGCTGGATTCCAAAAAGGGTTTTAAAATTAAATATAAAGCCCTAAAAAACTAGTTATTATGAATTTTTATAAATAAAATGATATAAAAAATAAAACGACCCTTTTTGATATCCATATGATCAGTATTTATACTGTATTGAGGGTTAAAGGGATTCAAGAATAAACCTGGAATGGGTTGTTTCAGTCTAAATAAGGAAATATGCACATTCAGCTTATTGAAGCTCGGAATATTCACTTCACTTTGGCTAAATGACAGATGGGGAATTAATGGTTGACAATACATACTTTTGAGGTAACGTTTTAATGAACTTCAGCCAATCCCCATCAGAGAAAAATATTTCACCTTGGGGACCCACGCCACGCCTATAAAAGGGGGTAGTCCCCATGTAGGTGCTAGAAGGGACCTGGTTGTGGCTGGGAGTACCATTCAAAGGACGCCCCAGGGTCTGCTGCATGGTCAGAGAAACCTGACTGCTTAAATTTGTGTAAATGCCCCTGTAGTATTTGAAATCATGTTACCCCAATTAGCAGGGTTCCACCAAGAATTGACCAGGGTCATTTGGGTCAATAAAAATATTATTATCAAAATTACCCTTAGAATCATCACATACTCATAAATGGCCAACATTTCCCCCTTTCAGCTGATTTCAACCTAAAACATTCTTCTTTTGCAGCTGAGGGGGCAAATGTCTGTCATCACCCCCCTTAAGGACGTTGGGGGGAGAATAAGGCCATAGGAAGCGGCCATGTACCTGATTGATGGTGATCTCTGTAGACAAAGATTTTATGGAATACTCATTACCTCATTTATAGGTAATGGTTAAGGACACTCCCAAATTGATCTAAGCTTGCCGCTTCTAGGAGTGATATGGTTATGGTAGTATAATACCATATCAGATACTTGGAATGAAACAGGGTGGTTTGGAGCTCATTGGAAGCCTGCTCTTCTTTAGTCACCATTTTTGCTAAATAAGTCATAGTCTCAGATTAGAGTTGGATGATGTGCTGAGCCAATCATTGCATGACTTTCTCAGATTCCTCAACTCTAGAAGAGAATATATCTTTAACTAAGAGAGCAGGTATCCTAGTTCCCGCCCATACAAGACACAGAATGGGGACATTTTCAAGATCTGGTGATAACTAATCCAGTAGGCCATAAGGGCACTGGGTAAGAATTGATCCCAGTGAAATGGATCAGAAGAAGCCATTTTGCGTAAGTTGGATACTAAGGTTCCATTGACTCTCTCCGCAGTCCCATTGGTAGATGGATTGTATGGAGCCTGTCGCGATTACAAGATGACTGGATGATGACCCTAAGTTGTTATGGCGGAATGGGTGGAATCCGCCAAGTTTGATATGAGTTATGGTAATTCAAGTGCCTCGAAATGAGGCAATATTGGGTTGTTAGGAAATCGCCTCAAATTAGGCGTCATGAGATTAACAAATGAAGAATTGGCGGAACCAATAAGATATGAAGAATTGAATTAGTAAGCCATGAAAGTGATATCATTAGAGTCACTACAATATAAGCATGATGAGATAATTGAGGAATAAGGTTGTTAATAGTTTAGAGAGAGTGAAACAGCGAGGATCTGCTGTGTTAATTATATTAAATAAAAAGTATAGTGGGATCAAGCGTTCCATATTTATTAAATAAATTTTATTACTGTTGGTTCAAGGGCAATGATCCTCATATTGTTGGTCCTATTACTCAGTGGGTCAAACCCTGCGCAAAATTGCTTAAGCTGTATCTCAACAATAACGCCAATTTTATAACGTTAGTGCTCAATACAGGGGGCTCATTGATCAATCACATAAACTGATAAGCGTTCCTCAGCCGCTAGTCATGTCATATTAGGCTTGCTTTGTTAAGGAATTATCTCAGAAAATTGAAACTGTTGAATATGCAGAACTTAAGCTTGCCCTGGATGCTGTGCTTAAATGGAAGAAGGAGTTTCTTCAAGGATGTTATATAAATAAGCTGCCTCCATTTGATCGTGATGGGAACATCCATGCATTCTTTAGACGATTTGAGTTACAGTAGAAGGAGCTTCAGATAGGTGTAAAGGCAAATTACTAATGTCCTCCCTGGATGTTGGAAGCGCCGACCAAGTTACTTGCTATCTTCCCAACAGCTCCGTTACCTATCAAAAATTGAAGAATACTGATCTGTGGTTGTTTTGAGGAACTTCAAAAGGTGGCGCAACAGAAGGCTGAGTTTCTAACCAATGTGTTTCAACATAATGAGAACCTCACTGCATTTGCGATTGATTATCAGCAGAAGCCCATGTGCTAATTGGGACAGGTTTTTAACTGAATGTGACATAAGCATAGCGTTGACCTCTGCTGCAAAACCATACCATGAGCTTTTTAATGCCTTGGTTCCATATTTAGATGTTGAAGCACCTTTGCTTAAACTTGTTCAAATTCTATGCCGTTTATCCGATACCTTCCCTCAACCCAGTATAGAGTGGAAACCTATCGCCTCCGCTGCTAGCCTTGTTCATTGAAGGAATCATCCCTATCTGTTCAGCGCCCAGTTGGCATTCCTTGGCATTATTATCATCACAAGCCTCGCTTTCAACCAAGTTGCCAAAAACAGTTCTCCTACCAGAATAGGCCTGGCTACACTGATTGATACCAGTCTACCTTTTTGGGCAACCCATTTTACAACAATCAAAGGTTCAGTTCTTATGGGATTAATTGCTTTTTGTGCAGTCATTCTGGGAACATGGCTAGGATTTGTCATAATTGTCAGGTTCAGTACCTACTTTGGGAGCAGTATAATCAGGGAAAAGTCAGTGCGGATTAGAGATGGGACTCTCTACCTCTGCTATTCCGACTCAAAACGTCCCACCTGTACCTATTCCTGCACAGCTAGCGGAAGTTTCCCAGTATGATGACGCGTTTCTATATCAGAATCTGGTTGGAGGGGTAAATGTGCTGACACAAACGCAATACATGGACGTGGCGGAAGCAGACTCTTAAGAGTACCCAAAACTGTATGCTTTCCAATTGTTTGATTACCTTCTTACAGATGAACCAGATCCATTAGCTGATGTGCTCCTCTTTAAAGAGGTAAACGCAACCCTCCCTGTGGACGCTATTGTTATAAAACACCCTAAAGTGGGGAAGGGTATTATGAGCTTCCTTGGAAAAAGAGATCAGTTAAATGTCCATGTTATAAAACAATTAGACGAATCTTACTCTGAGTGTACTTATTGTGACACTGTTGTAGCAAAAACTTGAGTTCGCGCAATAATTAAAATGGGTGCCCCAATGAACATAGTGTCCTCAATGTTGGTGTCAAAGTTGGCATTGAAACCTGATGTAGAGCATCATATGGTGTATGGGACCGCAGGCGCAGAAAGCACAGTCTCTGAAGGAGCATACGGTGCGCTATCCTTTCAGTTTGGGTTGATTGTCATTTTAGCCTCAGCTATAGTGTTACCAAACAATAACTATGAACTGTTAATCAGAACCGCTCCTATGTGTCACTTTGAGGCTGTTGTTGATATGACAGCGGAGACATTTGAAATTCTGGGGCAGCAGATCCCAATATACTTCACTTCTAGCGGAATGCCAAAGGATCCTGTACATATGAGTCGCATTAACCTTGCATAGGGTGATGGGTTGGTTTCAGTTCACTATCATTGACTAAAACAAGACCCAGTCCCTTCCTCACCAAATTTATGAATATCAAGGGCTACCACTTAGAGCTGTGGGCCCTATATCTATTCCCTCTGGACACCAAGCGATCATAAGAACTGAGTTAGAGGTGAAAGTGCCTGCTGGGCTATAAGAGGAGGTCATTGAGTCTTATCATCGATCATGGCTTGAGCCCCACGTGGCCCCTGGCATTATACTCCCAGGGAATGGGAGATTAAGCTCTTGGTAGTGAATTTTCGTGATAAACCAATGCAAATCTGCCGACACAAAATAGTTGCATTCCTACATTTCATTCCAGTTGAGGAGGTCGTCAGGATTCATGAGTTTGATTCACTGGATGAATTTTGGCTACCTGTCAAAACGCAGCCTGGCTTAATGGCATTTGTACTGAGCGAAAATTCTATGGGTTAACAGAAGATCAAAAAGATTAAGCGGAAGCTTTATTTCAAAAATACAAAGAGATCTTTGCTGTCAATTATCATGATTTAGGGTGCTCCAGAGGAGTAATCCATCGAGTGGACACTGAGGATCATCCCAGCAGATCTTGGCCAATCCACCAATCTAGAGCAGCGGAAGAAGTGGTCACAGCAGAAATCAATAAACTGTTGGAGCAAGGAATGCTTGAACCTTAGAAGAGCTCATGGGCTTCCCCTGCCCTAATTGTCAAAAAGAAGGATAGTACTAACTGGGTAGTAATAGACTACCGTAAGCTCAACAGAATTACAAAAAGGACTCATACCCTTTGCCATGAATTGATGATGCATTGGACCAGTTAGGGGGAGTTCATTATTTCTCCGCAATGGATTTAATATCTGGCTATTGGCAGATTGAGTTACCTGTGGCGGTGCACCTACCCCTATGTTGTCCGCCATGGTCTGCCAGCTAAATCGGGCGCTGGACAAAGGTTTCCCCAAAGCTTCCTCGCCTTCTGATATGGCTTTCTAGGCTGATAACCTAGGGGCTATATTAGGAATTTTTTTATTTATGATATTCCCTTTGTTTGGCCCATTTGCAAATAAAGATGCGTGGCGGCTCCCCCTTTTGGGTTGGGCACCACTAGTGCTAAAGAAAGAGTTATCTGCGAGGAACAAGAAAAATGTACCATTATCACATCAAAAGGGCTTTTCAACTACATGTATGCTACAAGGGCAGTGTAATGCCCCAGCTACTTTCCAATGGGAAATGGACACTATCCTTGGCAACTTGAAGCTGTCATGCATTCTCGTTTACCTTGATGATATTAAAGTTTTCTCCCGCACGTTCTATGAGCACCTTAGCCATTTTGAAGAGGTATTCCGCCGGTTGGCTGAGGCCAACATCAAAATCAATCCCTGGAAATGCCACTTTTTCAAGGATCAGCTAGACTACTTTGGGTTTGTAGTTGATGCAACAGGGCTGAGGCCCCAACCAGCTAAGGTGGAGGCCATTCAGCAAATGACTACACCAAGCAGTAAATGAGATATACAAGTATATTTATGGGATGGTTGGCTACTATCACTGCTTCATACCTAACATTAGTTGTATTGGAGGTCCATTTTTTGAGTTATTAAAAAAGGATGCCACGTTTGCATGGATGGAACACTGTCAACGCTCCTTTGATACTCTTTATACATTGTTAATGGAGGTGCCAGTGCTACATTACCCAGATTTCGAAAAGGAATTTATTGTACAGACAGATGTATCTCTTTCCGCTGTGGGGTCAGTTCTGTCTCAAAAAGATGATGAGGGGGAGGAGCACCCAGTGGCGTACTCCAGCCAATGTCTGAATAGCCATGAACAAAATTATACTTTAACTGTCTAAGAGTATTTAGCAGTTATTTATACTACAAGCAATTCAAAATACTTGCATGGTGTAAAATTTAAAGTTGTAACAGATCACGCTTCGTTACAATGGCTGCAGAACTTATGGAGCCTGGGGGCTGGCTAGCACGATGTGCCCTTAAACTACAGGCTTGCAACTTCAAGATCGTTCACTGACCAGGAGCAAAACACCAGAATGCTGGTTGCTTGTTTAGGCTACCAACCATTGCAGTTACAGCGGATCAGAGCGATATTGTGTATGACAAGATGCTCATCAAAAGGTATGATGATGAGCCACCCCAAGTCATCAAGGCGTTGAATGAAATGTGAGCTAATTCTCTCCAGCAGAATGGTGAGTTGTACAAGTGGATCAGCAACTTAACAGTAAACTTTCAATGACCCTCAATGCAGCCTAACATTATCATGAGCGCACCTAGGGCAATTGGGCATGGTGGTGTGTGCAAGATGTTGGAATTATTGCAGCCTCAGTATTACTGGGAAAGCATGAACTTCGATGTACTTGATACTATCTCCTCCTGTCACCAGTGCTAAGTGAAAAAACTGTTCCACCGGAAGACCTCATACCATTTACTAAAGCTGCACTTTGCCTGGCATATGGTTATCCTTGATGTCGTCAGACCTCTGCCAACGGGAGCTTAATCAGTCCAAGTATATCCTGGTGGCAATTGTCCACTTGACTAGGTATGTTGAGGCATAGCCATTTATGATCTGGGGGCAGTTACTGTGGCTAAGATTGTAATGAATTGCATCATTCAGCATCATGGCTGCCTGCAGCTATTCCTTACCATCAACGGCACTAATTTTACCTCTCATATACTTCCCAAATCTCAATGAAATGATTGCCATTTGTGGGGTTCTAACAACTCCATATCGCCCCAAGTCCAATTGAATGGTTGAACGATTTAATAGGACCCTGGTGAACATTCTCCAGAAGTTGTTTACTGATAGTCCCTCCAATTGGAGTACCCTCCTTTCTACCACAGAGTTCACCTACAACATAAGCTACCATTCTGCCATGGGGAAAATCCCATTCCAATTGCTTTATGGATGGCACCCCTCTTTGCCCACACTTCTATATGCCTGTGTAGAGGACACTGGCAGAATGGATCTGCAACGCTATTTTCTCATTCTAACAATTACGTTGATTAAATTACAAACTGAAGTGTACTCGTTCAGCTTAGCCAAAAATGAAAAGCCAGGCTGCTGATCAGGTATGGCGAAGTGGCCTAGCACAGTTCAAAGATGGAGATATGGTCCTATTTCATGATCAACATGGGTTCAGCCAGAAACACAAGCTGACCAGTATCTGGATTGGGCCATTTAAAGTCATTGAGAAGACAGGTATAGATGCATACACTATCAAGGACCCTGCTAACAGTCAGATCATCAACTGAGTACATGCAAAGTTCCTCTGGGCGTATAATCAATAGGAGCCTCATAATCCAGTCAAGGAGGGTGTAATGTTGCAATTCTGATATGACCGGACAATGAGCCCTAGGTCATTAAGGCGGAACGATTGGAATCCGCCAAGTTTGATATGAGTTATGATAATTTGAGCGCCTCAATATGAGGCGACATTGGGTTTTTAGGAAATCGCCTTGAATAGGCTCGTGAGATTAACAAATGATGAATTGGCGAAACCAATGAGATATGGCGAATTGAATTACTAAGTCATGAAAGCGATATCATTCAAAGTTGCTATGATATAAGCATGATGAGATGATCGAGGAAAATGCTTGTTAATAGTTTAAAGTGAGTGAAAATTCCAGGATCCTCTGTGTTTATTATATTAAATTAAAAACTATAGTGGGAGCAAGAGTTCCATATCATTAAATAAAGCTTATTTCTGTTGTTTCATGGGCAACGATCCTCATATCATTGGTCCCATCCCTCAGTGGGTCAAACCCTGCGCAAAATTGCTTACAGCGTATCTCAACAATAACGCCAATTTTATAACAGAGCCAAGAAAGATTGTTGAGCTCCCATGATGTGGCAAGAATTTTTACTACTCTGGAGGTCAAGTTTTTACCATTGTCACAGAGTAGTACTTGAGAACAGCCATGTAAAGAGAAAATTTTCTAAAGTATAAAAGTGGCTGTGGACTTGGCCGTTTGGGCAGGAAAAGTCACGGCTTCCAACCACTTAGTGAAGTGGTCAATAGCTACAAGGACAAAATCAGTTGCCACTAGTAGTCTGAGGGAGAGGACCTACTACATCAAGACTTTTGGTGTGGAAAGGTCGTTGAGGGTTATTTGGTTGATACTGATATCTAGTCTTAATATCATATTGCTTCTTACACGTAAGGAAGGCTTCTAAAGACGTCAACGATAGTTTCCATTATTCCATGACAATAAAAACAATCCTTAATCCTCTAATAAGTTTTCTTTTCCCCTCCATGACCTAGAGTAGAATGAGCTTCTAGGATAGCAGGTATGCGTTCTGAGGGAAAAGGTAGGGCAGCCATTTTGCCCCAACCTGCCTATATAACTTCCCGTTCTCCAATTTGTTGTTATGGGAGTGCCAGGCTAACAATTTCTGTACAAACTCACCCTCACCTCCCAGTTATTAGGGGTCATTAAGAGGTCATGTAACCTCTACACCTCACTATTATCCAAGTGAAGGACTGGTAGCTGAGTCAACCCATTAAGATAAATGTGACAGGTTCCAGCATGGTGTTTGATCTTCATGTCATAAGGCTAGAGCTTTAGAGCTCAGCAAGCTAACCGGCCAATAGGATCTTTTATGATCTGTAACCATTTTAGGGAAGCATGGTCAGTAACATCAGTGAAGGTGCTTACATATAGGAAAGATCTGTAGTACTTTACAGCTAACAGAACAGCAAGGCACTCCAACTCCGTTAACTGTAGTTGAGTTCCTAATCTGACAGCATCTTATTGAATTAGGATACAGGATGATCTACACCGTTTGCATTTAACTGGGCTAAGATGGCCCCAATGGCATAGTCTGAGGCGTCAGTGAATAATATGAAGGGTTTATTATAATCTGGGTGCCGTAGAATAGGGAGTTGTTTCAGCAGTTGCTTCAGCATCTCAAAAGCGGCCTTCTGTTCTGCACCTTACTGAAAAGGAGTGTTCTTGGTCAATAGGCAGACAAGATGCTCGCTGAGATGGACAAACTTAGGGATGAATTGATGGTATATCCCACCATACCTAGAAATACCTGAATAACCCTTAAATCTCTTAAGGATAGGCATTTTTGAGATCGCTTTAAACTTATCTTGGATTGGTTGAATTAGCTTTAAGAAATGGAATAACCAAGAAATCTAGTTTCTTTTAATAAAAAGGTACACTTGGAGGGCTTTAACTTGATATTTGATTCATGTAGCCATTAAAACACCTCCTTCAGGTGATCAAGATGTTCGTTAAAAGTTTATGAGAATACTGTGATGTCATCGAGGTAGATAATGATGCAACTTAACTTCAGGTCCTGCATAATATGGTCCATCAAGCGCTGGAAAGTTTTAGGTGCGTTGCACAACCCTTGAGGTAATCAGGTTGTTTGGAAGAAATCCTAACTACAAAAGAAAGCACATTTCTCCTAGTCCTCAGGGGAGAGATCCATTTGCCAATAGCCACTAGCTAAGTCCATGGTGGAAAAGAAGTTAGAGCCAGAGAGTTGGTCCAGGGTGTCGTCAATGCGGGGAATAGGATATCTATCCTTTTTCATGAGGTTATTTAGCTTGTGGTAGTCCATGACTATCCAATGACCTCCTTTTATCTTATTAATAAGCAAGAGGAGGGACCAAGGGCTTTGTGAAGGAACTAGTAACCCCGCATCAAGTAACTGCTGAAGTTCTGTCCTCATTTGCTGTTCCTCCACCTTGGACTTGCAGTAGGGTTTTGATCGAATGGGATGGGCATCATCCACATCAATGGAGTGGCACCAGCCCTTCATGTGGCCATAGTCATTATCAGATTTGAAGAATATATCGCTATAGTCGTCTAGGAGAGTATGAACTTTTTTCAGCTCATCTGTGGTCAGCTCATCCGAGATATGGACTTTGGGTAAGGTACATACCAGGTTATCAGTTGATAGGCCCATACCCATCATAGAGCAAATGGAGTAAATTTGTTTGATTTCCTCCACAGGGACTAACAAGCCTCTGCCAATCTCCTGGTGTTTTTTTACAACTATGTCCTTTGAGGTGAGGTTCCCCAACAGCAAAGTAATGGACCTTTGGTAAGCTGGGTCAAGAATGCCAGGCAATACCCGAGGCTCCAAGGGACAAACGCCCTCAATACTTATGAGGTGCAACAAACAGTGTTTTGGGATTTCAAAGCATGATTTTTGTGCCAAATCAAGCGTTGTTCACCAGGCTTAATCAAGGCCTTGTCTGCAGCATAGAAAGGGATACCTTCCCTAGAATCCACTAAATTGGGAATTTCTTTGTTTTGCACCCAGAAGTGGAATAAGTCAAAGTTATAGCTGAGAAGGGGTTTTCAACCAGGCAAGAGTAACTGTGCTTTCTGGGTTCTTTATCAGATAAGATTGATGGGACTTCATAGTTGAGTAACAAGAGGAAATCTTGCTTCATGTTAATTATTTCCTCGTACTCAATCATAAATTGAGTGTTGAGGGATGATATCATATACATTGTAGTCCAAAGCCACAGAAGGGGAGATAAAATAAGCTTCCTATTCCAAATGTAAAGGGAAGAGTATGCCCCAATTGCATGGGTATTATTGGGGCCTGTAGTTACAAATCCTTGTGTGTACTTTAAGATAAGCGCTAGCTTTACCTTCTTGATAAAATTAGTGGAAATCACGTTAAATGGGAGCCAGTGTCCAGGTTGGACATTATTCAGATTTTTTGAATGACCACTTCAACCTTAGTGAATATCCCTAAAAGTTAGGTGACAAAGCTAAGACCTCCTTGAGCCAGAAGGTGGAGGTTGATTTTTAGCAGTCTCAGGGTATTTATCCAAAAAATGTGTTTATGGGATGGACCCGCTAAAGAGGTCAAATCAAGCCAGCTATGAATTGGTCATTATTGCTGGCAGTGTCAATAACTTTTAGAATTCCTAGAATTTGGCAGCGGTATGTTTCCTCAAGTATGGTGGTCTCATCTACTCCTCCAGCGTTCAAATAATCAGGAACCTCTACTTCCTCTGGGTCTTAATATATAGCAACCAACGTCATCATAACCTCCCTCAGATTCCTCCTCAAGGGTATTTTCAACAACTGGAAAGGCTGCGATGGAGGTAGGGGAGACGGCCACAGGAGGTTGGATAGCCTTAGGGCGCGCATTTATTAACTCATCTGAAGGGGAATATACAATGAATGTCTCTGATCCATAGGCAGGAGTGATATCTTTTTTGAGTCGCACTGAGAAAGCATGGTGCACTGGGGGGATAGATATAGGTGTGCTCACCCTAAATTGTTCTATAGGCGAAAACTCAACAATTGTTAGGACTGATGGTTTTACCTCAGCTTCATTTATTGCTGCACAAGAATGAAAATCAGCAACGTCTAACAGATCCTCCAATATGTCTTGTATGTTTTTAAGTAATGTTTTACTGAAATGATATGCTGGGCGAGTGAGTGTTGGAAAGCTAACCCAGTTAACTTGGCTGTGATAGCATCATTCAGGGTTATCATGTTAGCCGTTGACAACCTTTTCACAGTGAGGTAAAATTCGCTCAGCAAAGGTATCAGTTGGTTCTCCCTCATACATTCTAAGGCGCATACAGGCCTGTTTATCCATGTTAAGAGTTTTCTTTGAACCAAATTCAGCTAAGAGAGCCTCTTTCACCTCTTCTCAGGTATGCAAATTGTCCATTTAAGGAACTATCATTTCTTGTGGCAAGAGACTTAATCAAGAAAGGATGTGTTGAACTTTTTGCTTATCAGTGGCGTCATGCATAACAGAATCGTATACATACAAAATGGAAGCAATACTTCTTTCCCCAGGGGTTTACTTGTCTTTGAGAGGGAGTTTTAAGGGGCGCTGCTCCAGCTCTTTAAGATGGGATAGGGCGCTGGCGAGTTGCTTTTCAAGAGCAACTATTCTTTTTTTTTTTAGTACTAGATGGTCCCAACCCAAGGGGGGGATTCATCGATGTAAGAGCAACTATTCTTGATGTACAGGTGTCCCCTGTAGTGACCATTTTGTAGGAACCCAGTCTATTCAATTTATGGAATCATAAAGCAAATTTTAAAAATTGACTACATTTTTGCTCAAAAGAAAAACTAAAAATTGGAAACAGGTTCCACGTGCAATGGGTGGCTAAATGACTTTGTCTTTCAAATCAACAATTGAGTGAGATTACTAAAATTATTAATGATATGAGTTAAATAACCTTTCTATTGTATTATGATTTTCTTTTTAGAAGAAGGCCCTTTAACTATAGATCAAGAACACAAACTAGTAAACTTCCAAAGAGATTAATTACACACATCAAATCATTACATCCTATGTCAGGCACCTCATACTATTTAAGAAGTGCCTTTTTTAAGTCAATCTTTAGTAAAAAGGAAGGATAAAGCATTATAAAAAGAAATTATACAAATATGTGTTTAATCAGATGTCTTATAAGATACTGATCTTCATTTTATAATTGTGACATAAATTACAAAGTTTCATTATAGGGTATCCCTATTAGCATAAGGTTTTTTTTACCACTCACAGACAAGTAAAGTTTTAGTTTTTCTACAAAAGATTGTTTAAAAGCGGTATTTAAGTGTTTAAACCTAAAGTGTCCATCATTAATACTAATTCTTAAGAAATGGGATCTAGCTCATTCCATAAGTAGATAACAAATAAAACTCCATCAGTAAAGAATGAGTATTTAGTACCTGTGGCTAACAACTGACAAATTTTCTATTACAAAAGAAAAATTTGCTTGGCTGAGCTTAAAATTACTTACTTAAAGTTAGTACTGAAAATTTTATAATTAAATGCTATAATGGGTTAATTGGTGACTAACTCTGCTTTCTAATGACTTTTTGGATATGTAATGTTTTACCAGCTTTTTAAGCTATAATCTCTAAAGTTACTATATGTACTTTACTGAATTTGCAATTTGTCTATCTTAACTATAGTCTCATCTTTTTAAGAGATATGGAGTGTAACGGGTGGGTTTGCGCCAATATGAAATGAACAAATTGGGCAGTAAGAGCCATGTTACTGACCATACTAGGTACAGGCCTGCAGAGGCCCATCCCCAAATCCAACCGCCATGTCTCATCATTGCTATGCATTCTCATACCACTGTTCTTATAACACTGCACATCAGTAGCAGGGCCTGAGACCAGGAGAGGGCCAAGAATGACGCCAACGCCACACCAAGCTCACTGGTGGAGACCATGTCTTTTGATCCAATCCAACTATTTTACGAAATAAAATTAATGTAATCTGAACTAGTAAAATCCTTTATTTTCGAATTCTTCATAGAAGACGCAACTGCCCTACAGGGCTGCAACGCCTACCCTTAAATAGTGCACTGTAAATATTGAATAAGCTTTCTTTTTTAGTTAGACTCTTCTGAGCCCCAACCACCACATTGTTAGCAAATATTCGCCATCCCATCGAATCACCATCCATGCTCTACGTAAACTTGTCATCATTCTGCAGATGTGATTCATATTTGGGATGGCAATTTCAACCATTTCTGAGCTTACTGAGTTTGATGCCCATTGTGTCAGGGCCACATTCAGATCAAACTCCACCTGATACAAACCAATATATGGATCAGGTGCCTCCTGATCTGTTCCGCGGAGAGCTAGGCAAGACATTTTTATTTATTAGAATAGTAGTGGAGATTATCATATATAAAAATCTGAGAGAAGCGATTTACGTGAATATGAAAAATCTCTAGGTCATAAAAAGAAAATTTTTTGATGGTATAGCTATACACTAAATAGTTCTATGGAAGTAGATTAATCACATACCAATAAAAGTAGTAAATACATACTTTAATGACCACAAAGATTGTGTTTTAATATCAAAACTCTCAAGCACTGACATTAATTCAAATCTCACTTTAATTGAATCAAAGTTTGAACAGAAGCATTATAGGTAGATTTAAAAAAGTCTTACCTTTACAATGAAAGCTATCATTATTTTACCAGAACTAGAGAGCTGTCAAGAAATTGGTTTGACTGGACAATAAGATACATATCTAGCGGATTGTATCTTGGGAGTCAAGGTAAGCCTCAAGATTTGGGCGGAAGATTATATCAATGTGAAGCAAATCAATTGAGCAATAATGTTTTGGAAAATAGTGTCAATTCTTCTGGTGCCTTAATGATGAGGCAAAACCCTAATCATATTAGTAGAAATTACCCAAGCGTGTCAGGATTCTCTTTTTATTAGGGAAGCTTCAATTAGGGGTCACGACCCACCTACAGGCGGATGCTGGATTAGGCTCCCCATTAACTTTGGTTGAGCATGATCCAAAGTATTGGGTATCAACCTAATAATTTATTTACATCCAAATTTATATTCAACACTGGTTACTAAATGCTAAGGGTGTCAAAACATCAATTGGTCCATGGGGAATTAACATCCGATGCTTACCATTCAATCCACCCTTTTGGGATTACTGGCGACTAATGCCAAGGATGATTCAATTCCCCACTGTATACATTAATTATTTATAATATCATATCATTGGCAATCAATACCAACATTTCACCCAATCCCAATTCTTTCCTTTCCCAATCCATCAAGGTCCTATAAATACCTTTAGGATTATTCTAGTAAACCCATGTTTCTCGTCTATCTCCTTTCCAGCTTTAAGCTTAACTTAAGGCCTTAATGGCCTATTAACTCTCTGGTGAAATTGGGGCCCTGATTGATTGGGGCCATGTTGGAGTTGCTCCCCAAAAGTCCTAAAAAAGCAAAAGGTATATAGGCTGATTGATGGCACTGAGGATTAAGAGCTGATCAAGAGAATGAGAGAGGTTTTTGACTGCTAAATTTCAAGTTTTCGAAATATTAAAATCACTTAGAAATTCACCCTATTGAATCTAATGAATAAAGGTGACATAGTCCACTGAACGCTCCTCTGATGCAACGGATTTCACTAAAATAAATCCCAAATCATAAAACCCTTGGTTTCCAACTTGTGAGTCAACCCATATGACACACTTTCAAACTGCAGCTGCAAAAGCAAATGCAGATCAAATACTAGTAACTCACGGTGGGATCAAAGGATACCATTACATTTCAGCCTATTCCAGTCAACTCTGTGTTGACTGAAGGGTCAACTAATTAGTGCGCCTCACCTTGAAGGTGCATCTAATGATTTAACCACATTAGCAGGGAGTATTGTAGCTCCCAATACCACGTAGGGGGTTGGGATGGTTTTTCCAGCCGCCTCCCCTTTGAAAATCGCCTGGACACCAAAAACTGAATCATCAGTGATTTTTGAGTCAGTTAGCCGTCATTCTTCTACTTCAAAAATTAACCAAAGATGTCAAACTGAATTTAACGTAATGGGTGAATTATTTGACCGTCATGTTTATGTTTTGGAAGGCAACCTACACGCCTAAACTGAATCAGCATTGTGTATCAGATCAGTTAATGGTAATTTTCATCAAAATTAAAATCAAAATCAGATTTCAAATTAAACTAGAAAATAGCCAAACAGACCGTGGAAAAAAAACTAGACATCATCTGCTGATGTTAAGATGAAGGCTGGAGGGATATATTGGTGTGAAGATGATTCTGAGTTCACCATTCAATTAGCAGAAAGTAATTCCAAGACAGGTAAGGCAATCCAACCTGGAAAAAGTCGAGTACCAACTGGGAAGGCCCAGCAGGTGCCAGCGCATAAACCCAAAGGGATGTCATCACCTCTATCTGGGGTCCCGCCCCTTAGGGAATCAGCCAAATTAACTTTAAAATTTAATTTGTAACATAAACAAAAATATGTGAGTTAAGGTGCATCAGGTGCATGGCAGAAAAAGATTGTGCCTGCGCCAACTAACATTCACCCTCTGAAGCTGCTTTTGTGGCTGAAGTGAGGAGGATATGGGCAGAAACTCTTTCACAACGTACACTCCCTAGGTCCACTCTAACTCATGCAGTTAGAGTCTACTATGGGCATAACCCATTTATATTTTATACAAGAGATTATTTTACTAATTTTGAAGCAATAGCAAGAGCCTTTCCAGTTGATACCACAGTTCATGAAGTAGTGGAAAGTCATTATATTGATGTAGGGTTTACAACTGCAGTAGATGCAGATTGGGAAGCTTCTACTAAAATAGAGAATCACATGGATCTCTTCATGTATCTAGAACACGATCTAACTTGAAGAAAATTTCTTGGGTAACTTTCTCTAATTTCCCAAATACATTGGACCTAGAATCCCTAAAGCTTGCCCTGCATCGGGGTTAGATTGAATTTGGGTCGGTTCTAACAGTAGATCTTTGTGCACCAGCCTACTATGCCCAACCCAACGGGCTTGTTTTGTAGAGCATCATTTACGCCCAACCCTATGGTGACCCATAACATGGAGGTTATTCCACGTGTGGCAGTCATTGGATAATGTTCAGAAATATTCTTTGTTGATCATGACCTGCACGACCATGCTGCTCATGGTGTAATGCTTTGGGCCATCTATATAATAATTTCACTGCTCGTAAGCAATCTTTCTTCAGCAGACAAGTCCCTGTGACAGGTAAGAAACGCTCCCATATAGCAGCAGTGGCAATCCCTCAACCTACCCATTGTATATTTTTACAGGATCTACCCCCTGCTGCCATTCAGGTGGCAGTTGATAGGGCACAGCCAGTAGCACAGCATTATTCCTTTAGTGCTAAAAACCCCCTGCCAGTAGGCATCCCTTCTAAGTTGCCAGAACCTTCACCAGCACAAAATAAACGCAAATCTGCTTCACATAAACTAACCCAGAGGAAGATAGTCCTGGGACGGCATCTAAAACTAATTTGGTACCACAAGACACTCAGAGAGGTAAGCAGGTATGTAGTACCCCAAGTAGAGGTGGATGCTCAAAGTCATCAACCCCCACCATCTAAGTAGATTGCACCTCAGACTTCATTCTCTGCATCTAAAGAGTTGAACATGAGATCTATTACTTCAGAGGATAGTCGAATGGAGAAATCCATGGAGCACCCTTAGGATACTCCTGTTCAGAGTAGTGAGGGTAGTATACTGGGATGGCTTACAGGCTCCTCAGGCCCTTCAGCTCAGAATAACCCCCATCCTCCATGTCAATTGGCTCGGATTGCCACTAAAAGTCAGGCACAAAGGACTTAAAATGAGCAGCCTTACGGATACATTTTTAAGTTCTGGTAGCCCCCCAGGATATGGAGGGGTCTGCTATGAGGCCCCAAAGGAGCACCCTGACCCTGCTGTCCAGTAACCCTAATGGGCTGTGGGATTACAAGAGAAGAGTCCGCCCTCTCTGCAACTTCAGGTCGACTCAGATGGATATTGCAGTCATCCAGGAGCTCCATGTCCTCCCCTCTGAAACAAAAGCATGGAATGATAAATTTAAAGGTAACTCTTCTTGGACAAACTATGTAGGACTTTTTTATCCTCATACCTGGGTGAAAAATCACCAATTTTCGAAATACCTTGATAATCACCTTATACTCTCTACATTATATAAACATTAGAGTTCCTTCTTTATTGCAAGCATATACCTGCCGAATGCAGGCCTGGAGCAGGACCAGCTTTTGGAGGAACTTGCTCTACCACAACTCCCACACAACACAGTTCTTATGGGTGATTTTAATACAATATTAAGTTTGGTGCGGGACACATTTCCTCCAGCAACAAAAGATAGACAAGGTACTGCTCGGCTTCAAGACTTCCTCAGGTCAAGTGGATTCACAGATGCCCTTCCCCCATCAGCGTCTGGCCTTGGCGTATGTCTCAGATCTAAGGTACAGGTCAGGACTTCTTATCAGCTTCAAGGATTGCCATGGCCCTAGTGGTCCCTTACTGATGGGGTCGAGTTCCTCTCCCAAAACCCAAGATAACACTATAAGTAACCACAGAAGCCTCACAGTGATCTTGACAAACATCCTCAGACCATCAAGAAGATTTTGTTCAAGGATTTCTTCAGGGCTAATGAGCAACCAGTTTGCAAAGGAGAAGATAAATGGGTACTTTAGTGACCCAGAAAACCTGAACTCCTCATTTACAAACTTTGCAAGAAATTTGGGCAGATAAAAAATCAAGGACCTTAAAGGTAGCATACAACTGTGCTAAGGCTTGAATGAAGGCTGCTCAGGCTAAAGTCAGATGGGATAAAGCTAGAATACGTCACCTTGAAAGAAATTGATGACCGACCATCTAGTACTAAAAAAAAAAAAAAAGAAATTGATGACCGGCGCCTTCCTCTCAATAGTTGGAGGCGTGGGAAGTGGTTCAAGAGATGTATCAGCAAGGAACTTACTGAACAAGAGGAACGGGAAGCAAACTTCACATCATCACGTTACTACACCCAGTGGGAACGCCCCACCCGTTTTTTCTACCAGAAACAAAAATCTCTCTCTAAGGATCAGGAGATGGAAATTCTTAGGGTGGGGACCACCATCACCACAAAAAAGGAGGAGATCACCAGTGAGACTCATCGTTTATTATACAGCCCTCTTCAAGACTTCCTGAGTGAATCCAGAGGAAGCTCAGGAATTCATTAGAGGGGCTCCGGAACCACTGTATAATTTCTCAGCAGATACTGAACTTCTTGCACCAATCATGCAGTAAGAAGTAATGGACATTCTACTCCACAGCCCGCGTTTGAAAGCCCCAGGCCGAGATGGTATCCCATTTGAAGTGTATCTAGTGGATCCTGTTACAGTTACAGAATCCCTTCAGCCCCTCTTCTCGACCCTCTTGGAAGAAGGGGGAGTGCTTACTGACTCGAGAGGATCAATTATGACCCTTATCTATAAGAAATCAAGCTGAGAGTACCTGTCAAACTGGCGACCAATATCACTATTGAACACTGAACACAAGCTATTTAGTTATCTTCTAGCAAACCGCATGAATAAGTGGGCAGCACAACTCCTTAACCCAGATCAGCATGACTTTATCACAGGGAGATCGCTTTGGAACAATTACAATGAGCTTCTGGCAACCATGTCAGCTAACTCATCTCAGACGCATGGTTTTGTGGCGCCTCAGATTTGGAGAAAGCATATGATTGGGGGATTTGGAAGTACTTTGACGCCTCCCTAGCCCACCTCCACATCCCACCTCAAGCTAGGACATGGCTATCAGCGCTTTACGCCTAGCTTCACACTAAGGTATTGTCTCAATGGACTTTACATCAGTGGTGATGGTTGAACAGGGTCTCCGTCAAGGGATTTCACTGAGCACAATCTTGTTCAACATAGCTTTGGATCCACTTCTGGCCCTACTCCAGAACGACTGGCGGGTATTAAAGTTCTTGGGAAACCCCCCCCCACCCGCAGCATAGCATTTGCTGATGACACAGCAGTGGCAGTTAAATGTAAAAGGGACCTATACCTGGCCATGGAGGCCCTGGATCGCTACTCCAAGGCGTCCAATAAAATGTTAACACTTCTAAAACCATTATAGTGCAAGTTGGTACCCCATCGGTTCCTCCACCTTTTGGTCTGTAACCTATCTGGGGCACCTTTAGGCACCTAGGTGTCCACACCACACTACAGGTAGTTGTAATCAAGGATAATGAGGACCGCTTGCTGGATGCAATAAACTCGCGTATAGCCAGCTGGAACCGCCGTCATATCACACCCAGGGACGCGCCCTGATGGCGAATGTTTTCTGATATCAAAGGTATAGTTCCTCACTCATGTGTGCTCCTTTACGAACAGTTACTACTCGAGGTTGCGTGTGATTTTCCACTGCTGGATATAGGGATTTAACCACCCACCCACAGCTCTGACTACAATATCTCATTCCTGCAGTGAAGGGGGCTTAGGTCTTTTGGATGCTAGTTCTCATGCCACTTCAATACTGATGGGGTTCCTTAAGCCCATCATTTGCTAGGATATGGCTCCAATGCCTCAGTGGGGTCCAGCCTTACGCCAGAATTAAGCGGCCTCTCTAGGGCTCCCACGGACCTCTCCAACAGCTGTTGGGGAAAGGCTAACAAACCACCCAGGCCCCCGCCTCAAACCCTCATCAAGCTTTTAGTAAACCATGTTCTCCTTGCGCTTAAAAGGGAAGGGATACGGGTTTTCCACGCCTTCTCTTATAAAAGGAGGGGCCCTGGGATCATCCCCCAGCATTACATCCTGGTAAAAAATGGGAGGATTGTTATCTCCCTCCGTCACCTTTGGACATCCCCCCATTGCATCCTCGTCTTATTGAACTTTTACCCCCCACTGTGGAATGTGATCTCAAGGCGCTCTGGAAGGAAGTTTTCATCCTGTTCTCTCAGCAAAAATGTCAAATAGACTGTGGCGTGTTATACACTGCTCATAGAGGACAAGGAACTATACTGGCCCCACCTTCCAGCATATGAGTTTCCCACGATGTACAGAGCTATCAGACACCCACCTTCACCGCTTATTTACTTGCCCCCTCATAGCCCTTTCTGGAGCAAGGCCCAAGAACTCCTGGAGAGAGCCCTGGATAGCCACCCTATTCAGGACTTCATGTTCAAACTCTTATTCCCTAATTTCTCCCAATCTTTGAGGGTCCTGGCATTTGAAGTAGTGATATGGACAATTCATAATTCCTATCTTCAGGTCGCTTTTGATTCCACTCTATGGACGCTGCCCCATATGAAAATCCAATTTCAGGTTCATTTCAAGATGGCTCTGAATGTATTTACCATGTCTCCATGGGCCAATAAATCAGTTCAAGCAGACACCTGGCTTTGACAAATCTTTCCCCAACCCTTTCTAGACACCTCCACTTACCCCTGCCTTCACCTCAAGCTCTTAGGAGCTCAGGCGTGATTAAATAAAGATTGGTTTATCCCACCTATAGGTTTAGACCACCTAGGGTTAAAAAAGAAAGAGGTTTTTGAAGTAGGTAGAAGGGGAAAGTTAGCAAAAGTAGTATGCGGTTTTATATATAATAAAGTAGTTTCTGTTGGAGTAATAGCTTCTTATGTTATATGTCGTTATTATTTACTAAAGATTAGTGATCTTCATATTGTCTGTCATTGTTCAGTGGTATTAAACCTGTGCAACCAGCTTAGCAGAT
This sequence comes from Massospora cicadina, assembly GCA_022478985.1. Taxonomy (NCBI): domain Eukaryota; kingdom Fungi; phylum Entomophthoromycota; class Entomophthoromycetes; order Entomophthorales; family Entomophthoraceae; genus Massospora; species Massospora cicadina. The sequence goes on along the minus strand of JAKSZP010001956.1, from coordinate 11,442 downwards.
CTAAGCAATACCGCCAAAAATTAACAGTGGTGCTCACTACAGGGGGCCACTGGTCAACTGTAGTACAACGGCAACTAGGGCATCATTACGAGCCCCCACTATATTATGTCAGAATCTAGAAAGGGTTCCAAGGCTAATTCTCTGGGGAGCCAATGGAGACATCTAATGAGGAGCTGGATTTTTACATAGTGATGGAACTAGGAGATGATGAAACCATGGCGGACTTGCAGTTAGCAGCTTGCTGTGTATTAGAGTCAGCCCAACAGGGAAGATCCACTAATGTAACCCTCAACAACTGTGGTATATCATTGAATGGCTCTAGCAGGGGTACCGCCTCTATGGAGGAGAAGTGGGTAAACATTCCCTGAGTCTTTTTTAATAAACGAGACCAGGAAGCCCATTATGAATTGTATATATCTTACCTTGACGCTACAACAATGGGGTTGTCTCGCTGTCTCAGCTTTCATAGAGTTGAGGAATACCTAGTTGCGTATGTTCAGCCTTTGATCCATCAACTACTGAATGTTTTACCATGATATTATTTAGATTAGCAAAGTCATGCATTTTGTCCAATTACAACAGAATGACATCGTCTCTTGCTTGAATTGATCAACCATTCTTTATCTGGAAATACAGTGGGCGCTATTGCATGTAGACAGTTATGTCATGGATGTCCGCAACCGCTTGGACCAAACAGTTTCATGCTTAAATCATGAGTTTTGCTGAGTAATAAGCGAATTGTTAGACCGGAGTGGGATTTTGGGTGAATGGGTATGGGATGTCATGACGGTGGGTAGTAACCCCACGCGCTTTATGTAGGAAATGTCCAAATGTATGGAATGAATTGACATGATAGTGACTTGGATGAGGGACCGGGTTACTTTCCTAGAGCGGCAGATGACTAATCACACTGATGCAGTAGCAATTAAATGTAGCCAACTTTAAATGCTGAGTGGAGTAATCAGTGAGCTGCTGACCATTCAACAGCTCTTTCTTGGCAACATCATAATAAGGGCAATTGCTAGGTCAGATCAATCAGATGGAGAGTTCCAGCCAAGCGACTTGAGGCTGATCCATCACCCTTCCATTTGTTGAGATGTTGTATTATGCCAATATGCGAGTGCACTTGGAAAACCTTTGACGTTCTATGAGGATATGGTGTGGGAATGAGCCACTTTAATCAAGCAAGTAAATGAAGTGAACTGGTAAGCTCGTGAAACTGAACAGTAGAACGCAAGAATGCTGGGCATGTTGTAGGATGTCCTTATACAGCTTTAGGACATGAAGCATAAATTAGACACAGAGCAAGAATTCTGCCACAAATTACAGAAAGAAGTGGGGGTGCTTAGGCAGTGGTGAGAGATGGGCAGTGTCACTGCTATTCAGTTAAAGCGGAGCAGATATTAGCGAACATTTTGACACACAGACTGGCGAAGGAGATAAGGGTGCATCCAGCAGCATTTCCATTAAGAAATCCTACAGTTTGGCTAGCGATTGCCCACCTATTGTTGTGGTAGTCCATCCCAGCAATCCAACCTCTTCCCAGTCAACTATGGCAGATTTGAATCCACCCTTGCAACCCTATTCTTGCCCACAAGGGGATGTTTCCCTTGGTCAATATGAGCATAAAATGTCTGTTCTTAGATTCTAAAGCACGGATCTGGGCGAGTTTGTATGGATTAAGAAGTTGCGACCTTTCGATTAGGAGGTGAACATGTATGAATTTTTAAAACCGGTTTGAATGCGCCATGGAAGGATCATTGGACTAGCATAAGGCTAAACTGCTGTTATCTACTCTGTATATTAAGAGTGATAACCAAGTCACATGTTACCTTAAGAGTAGTACTGTAATGTATCAAGAGGTGAAAGAGACCATGCTCCATCTGTTCAGGGTGTGGCAAAGATGTAGCAGCACAAGGCCAATTTCTGACAATATAGTTTCAAAAAAACGAGTCCCTGGTGGAGTTTGTGGAGCTGTTCACAGCCAAGGCTCACGTGTTAGTGAGAGCAAATATCTTAACCAATAAGGATTTGGACATAGCGATGATGGCAGTTGTTAATCCATATTGAGAGCTGTATAATGCTATAGCCCACATTCTTCAGGAAGACGCGGAGCTTTTAAAAATTGTTAATTCTATATGCCATCTTTGTGAACAATTGATGCTCCAACGTGGAATGGAAAGCCCATGCAATGCTGCCACCTCCCCATTGGGAAATGGATCACAACGCCCTGACTATAATCTGTTGGGTAATAATTGCCCACTTATTACGTCAGCAGGTCCTTAAAGTCCTCCTTAAGCACAAAAAGCTCATCTCTGGCCAAATTACATTTTTAAATTTAACTTCTGACCTGAACCGTTGTGTGTGATAAAGAGACAAGAGCCTTTTATGAATGCTTGTTTCTTGTATGGCCAAAGAGGCCACTATGTGCCTAACTGCCCTGGCAACCTGCATGTTCATGCAGTATTGTCCTTCCTGATTGAACAGAGAAAAGTTTGATTGGAGTAGAGATAAGACGCTCTACCTTTGCTAATCCAAATTTTTTGTCCCTAACAATTTCCAAGAGTCACTTTGCAACAACTCTGGCACTCGTTGATGACCTATTATATCAACAAATTCCCCACAATATCTCAGCCTCAACCTAAGAGAGCGACCATAAACCTAAAGACTCAAAGTTTCGCTGAGATGTAAAAGTAATATTCCTGGTAAATCCTTGCGAATAACGGCACAGGAATTGTCAGAAACTCAATGGACGTCGCCGCCCTAGTGGGGTTGGACATAGCAATTTCAGTAGAAAAGATTGCCTAGGAGTATCCTAATGTTGGCACCGGTATTGTCACTTTTCTTGGTGGCAAAAAGCCCTTTGATGTTTATATAATAAAAACCTACAGTTCTTCTTATTTGAGGTGTACTTATTGTGTTATTTTTGTTCAGAATACAAAAATTTGATCTATTATAGATACTGGTGCTCTAGTCAATATAATATCCACTAAGCTCATGACTAAGCTTCCTCTGAAACATGATATGGAACATCAAATAGTGTATGGGACCGCGAGGGCACAGATAATTGTGTTGGAGGGTGCATACAGCGTGTTAGCTCTGAGGTTTGGTTAAGTCATGGCTTCTGCCCCGGCGGTGGTTCTGCAAAATAATAATTATGACATGGTGATTGGAGCCACATTTATGCAGTGATTAGGGGCAGTGGTCAGTATGGCGGAAGAAACGATTAATATCCTGGGACAACAGATCCACATCTATTTTACCCCATCAGAGCTCTGCAGGACACAATCTGCTCCAGCAACTAATTCTTGCGTATAGCAATGGGGTGATTCCTGTTTGATATTGGTAGAAGAAGCAAAGGACCAGAGCTCTGCCTAACCAGATTTTGAATAAAAATGCTTTCCGCTATAGGTAGTAAACTCTATCAGTATACCTTTGGTGGATCAGGTCATATTAGAGACGGAGCTCAAAGTAGGTACTCTGGAAGGTCTATATGATGAAATTATGTGGACCTATCAGCAATCGCAGCTTGATCGTTATGCGGCTCCTGGATACTGTTTTCAGGGAATAAGGAAGTGAAAGTACTTGTAGTAAACTTACAGTAGAAGTCTAAGACAGTTCAAAGGCAAAAGTAGTAGCGTATTTACACTTGCCTCCTATTGATGAGGTTCAATGTATTCATGATTTTGGTTCTTGGGAGGACCTTGGCCTACCTGTAAAACCTCATTTGGCGTTATAACAGTGTTTCAGTGGGAAGCTCTGACTAGGCTGGCTGAGGAACAGAAGGATAGGGTGATGGCCTTGTTTGAAAAATACTAGTAATTTTTCATTCACTTACCATGATTTGGGATGTGCGCGAGGAGTTTTGCATCAGGTAGATAAGGCGATCAACCCCAATTTGGTCACAGCCTATTTGGCGCTCAAAAGCTGTGGAGGAATTTTCTTTGATGATGTCGACCAATTTATTGAAGAAGAGATGTTAGAGCCGTCCAAGAGTCCATAAGCATCTCTGGTGCCAATTGTTAAGAAAAAGATGGCAAAGACTGGGTGGTCATCAACTACCAGAAGCTTAATAGCGTCATAAAGTAGGATTCCTATCTTCTCCCATGGATTATGACGCTTTAGATTGTCTGGTAGGTACTAACTATTTCACTCCATGTACTTAATTTTGGGGTACTTGCAGATTGAGTTGCCAGCAGTGGAACGGGAGAAATGCGCCTTAATCTCATTGAAGGGGTTGTTCCAACCCATGTGTATGCCCTAAGGGCTATGTAGCGCCCCAGATACACCCAGCATGTTATGGACATGATCTTGGGTGACATGAAGCTGTCTTACGCTCTAGTCTACCTCAACAATATCAACGTGTTCTTGCGGACGTTCATAAAGAATTCGCCCACATTGAAACTTGTGTATCACCAGCTTGCTGATGCTAACATCAAGATCAAGCCTCAAAAGTGCCATTTTTAAGGAGAAATTGGAATACCTCAGGTTCATAGTAGACTCAAAAAGGCTTAAACCACGGGTTACAAAGGTGTAAGTTATATGTAAGATGACTTGGTACAGCAATAAGCGAGATATCCAGTTGTTTTTGGGGATGATTGGTGCACTAATTTTGGACGAAGATGTATGGATATGCTATAATAGTCACACAGGTCAAACCTACTGTACCACGGATGGACGATGTGAGGATTGTTAGTCCTCCAAACACACTTGAAAATGTAATTTAATATGGAGCAATTTCCTTGACAACAATTTAATATTTAATAAATACAGCAGCTCCTTGCTGTTTCGCTCTCACTAAACTATTACCAATCTAAGTTTATAATCGCCTTATCTCACACATTTATCAGCGACTTTGGATGATACCATTCTTTTAGCTTAGACTATTTTATGTTGCCAATTTTCATTGATTTTGGGATGGTATTCTTCAATTCTCTATCGCCTTAGTTCAAGGCAATCTAAATTATATTTGTCAAACGTTAACATCACCTCATCACCTTTTTGTAGGTAATACAATAATAATCCATTGTAACCCAATATCACCTCATCTCAAGGTGCTCAGATACTCATAAACAAACATTCTAATGGGCAATTTTCACCATTCTGCTATAGCTCTTCAGTACTTTTCATCCAGTCATATCAGAATTTTGACACTACCACCATTTGATCGGACAATACGCCTCCTATCATCTATACTTTATGACAAACTTCATGTGCACACAATCAATGATTCTACCACTCACTGAGTATTTGATGATGTAGGCATCAATGCTCGTTTTCTTAATTATTTTGAACAGACCAATCCAGATGAGAGCCATCTTATGTTTCTACCCTAACCCATGCTGATCATGGAACAAAACCATCTCACCTACATGGAACTGAGCTAACCTACTATGCTGTATCTAATCAGTGGCCTGATTCTTAATCTTTTTGGCCAAGCTGAATGAGTATGATTCCATCTGTAACTTGATCTCTGTATCGGCTAAATTTTTCAAAAACCAATGGGGGTCCATTTTGCTGGTATCTTTTAAGCACAAATAGAGCAAGGGCAGAAGAGCAGGGTGTCATCCATATAATAGTTGAAAGGGGCTCTTCCCCGTGGCAGAATGGTAGCTGATATTTTAAGCAAAGAAGGCAGTAGACAGGAGGGAGCTCCAATCAGAGGGTCTATTGGTTACCAGCTTTAGGAGTGTGATCACAAATGTCCCATTGAACCATTCAACCATTCTGTTGGACTCAGGGTGGTATAGGGTTGTCAGAACTCCATGGATGCCCTTAAGCTCATTCAACTTTTCGAAGGATGTGCAAGTTGAAGTTAGTTTCATTAATAATAAAATGAACTGAGGGAAGTCATGTTGCTAAATAATACATTTTATTAAAAACTTGGCCACTGTGACCGCCCCCAAATCCCGTATTACCTGAGCTTCAACACACTTGGTCAAGTGGTTGATCACCACTATAATGTACTTGGACTGGTTAGCTCACATTGGCATAGGGCCAACGACATCAAGGGAAACCAAATGCCAAGCAAAATGTGGTTTCACAAACAGGTACGAGGTCTTCTGGCAGAATGGCTTTTCTACTTGGCACCGTTGGCAACAGGAGATAGTTTCAAGCATGTCAAAGTTCATGCTTTCTTAGTAATACTGAGGGCGCAACTTATCCATTGGCTTGCATGGACCACATGTCCAACTGCCTTATATGCGCTCATAATAAACCCAGGCCATGCTAAGGGCCACAGAAAGTTCACCGCTGAATCACCAATACGCTTGTACAATTTCTCTTTCTGTTGGAAGGTATTAGTTTAAATCTCATTTAATGCTTTTATTACTTGGTGCAGTTCATCATTGTACTTTCCACTGAGCATCTTACTGTACATTACATCAATGATATCCACCGTCATGGTAGTGGTTGACAATCTGTATAAGCAGTCAGCATTCTTATGCTTTGCTCCTGAGCGTTGAGGTTATCAAAGTCATAAGCTTGCAGCTTAAGAGTCCATTGAGCTAGACGCCCTTCAGGCTTCTTGAGGTTCTGCAACCAATGTAACGATGCGTGATCTATTATGACTTTAAATCTCACCCATGAAAGTAGACACTAAATCTCTTAGACACATAAATAACCGCTAAGAACTCCCGCTCATTCACAGTATAATAATTTCATGGCAGTTCAGGCTTTGACTGCAGTACTAAACGTGATTCTCCTCCCCCTCATCGTCTTTCTGAGAAAGAACCGCCCCAACAGCAGAAAGGGACGCATCCATATGAATATAAGCTCTTTATCAAAGTTTGGATATCATAGTACCGGCGCACTTATCTGTGCTTTACAAAATGTAACAAAGGAGCACTGATGGCGTTCCCTCCATAAAAACATGGTATCTTTATTGAAAACTTAAACAATGGCTCCCAATACAGCTGAAATTAGGGATTAAGTGCCAGTAACAGTCAAATATTCCCAAAAATACCTTTTTGTTGCACTTACTATTTGGTGTAGACATTTTTTTGGATGGCTTCCACCTTGGCCGGCTGTGGCTTCAGCCCCTTGGAGTCTTCACAAGCCACAGTTATTCCTACTAATCCCTTAAAGAAGTTACATTTGCGAGCCTTTACCTTGATGTTTGACTCAGCGAGTCAGCGGAATACTGCTTCTAGGTGATCAAGGTGCTCAGAAAAGCTTCAAGAGAAAACATTGATATCATTAAAATATATGAGGACACACGTCAGCTATAGATCGCCAAGGATAGTGTCCATGTTTCTTTTAAATGTAACCAGGGCATTACACAGACCTTGTGGCATACAGGTCAGTTGGAAAAGACCTTTGGATGTGATTACAGCGCATTTATCCTGTTCTGACATGGGCAACTCAATTTTCTAATACAGGATATCAAATCCATTTCCTAGAGGTAGCGAGCTCTTTCTTATCAATACAACTCATTGTCAATCTGAGGAAAGGGATATGAGTCCTTTTTGGTAATGCTGTTGAGCTTCTGGTAGTCTAACACTACTCATTTGGTACCGTCCTTCTTTTTTACAAACAGAATGGGCAAAGCCTACATACTCTTGGACAGTTTGAGCATCCCTTGCTCCAACAACTTATCAATTTCCTTGGTAACAATGAATTCAGCTGCCCTCAATCAGCGGATTGTCCAAGACCTGATGGAAGGATAATCTCCAGTGTCAATCGATGGACCACCCCCTAAGCACATCCTAAATTGTGGTTGTTGACTTGCGTATCACCTTATACTTCTAAGATAAAGCTAAATCTTGGTCTTTTTATTATTGATAACCGTATTAAATTCTCCCATAATACCACTGTCATTACTAGGCTGTGACTCAATGGTTAGACAAAATTTATCCAATGAACTGAACTCGTGAACCTGAAGAATCTCCTCTATTTGGTCAAATGTATTTATGGCACTACTTGGTGTTGGAAAATTTGCATTGGTTTGTTCTGTAGATTCGCTAACAAAACCTTTATCTCTTCATGGCTTGAATTATAATCTATAGAACCATATGAGGCTCAAGCTACGCTTGCTGATAGGACTGAATTATACATATAAAGACTGGCTAGCAATTCAACCTTTAACTCACTGGTCACTATGACTTGGTTTCCAGAAAACATAGATACAGGACCAGCAGCTTGGATTGTTAGCCTTTGATATTCTTATATCTTCTGGGGAAGGGGCCAAGTCTTGCTTTTTAGTCAATGATAGCAGACTGAAATCACTCCATCACTATATGTAAGAATGATATGGCCCATGTGCACCGGATCCATCAGCACTCAACCAGAGTTAAATCAAATTGAGAGCCGCTAAAAATGAGGCCTTCTCCATCATATCAATGAAAGCTTAAAACCTTGCAGGAAAGCAGTTCCAATTAGCAGGTCATAGTTAGAGTTGGGTAGTACTATCGCCAGAGCTACAATGACAATGGGCCCAAACTAAAAAAGGTATCACGCTGTAAGCTCCCTTAGAGAATGTGCTTTCCGCTCCAGAGGTCCCATATACCATTTAATGTTCCACATCAGGCTTTAACGTCAACTTCACCATCAACTTAGTAGAAACTATGTTGGCTGGAGAGGCTGTATCTATTATAGATCGAACTCTTTTTTGCTACAAAATTGTCACAGTATGTACACTCAAAATAAGAAAAATATTGACTGTTTGATACATGAACAATTATGGGATCTCTTTTAACAAGAAAACTCATAAACCTCGCCAACTTTGGGGTATTCTTTAAAAAAGACGTCCATCAAAAGGGAGACTTTTACTCCTTTTAGGGTTGTTGCATCTGCGGAGGGATCCAGCTTTTCTGGGGAAGCTTGTTTGAACATTTGGCGGGCGTACAGCTTTGGTTTCTCATGAGGTCCTTCATCCGCCATGGCCTTGGCTTGCGCTCATGCCAATATGTTCACTCCTCTAACTGGTTGCTGATATAAAATCCCATCATCGTATTGAGGGACTTATGAAAATATACTACAATGGATTCAGGTGGGACGTTCAGGGGTAGGATAGTGGAGGTAGAGATTCCAGTCTCTACTCCGCTCCATCTTTTCCCTGGTAGTATTGATCCTGTTGCACGTAATGAACATGAAGGTGAGGGAAACTACATGCCAGGTGGCCAAGGTGACCGCACTCATAGCAAATAGCCCCATAAGAGTCATGTCCTTTGTTTTCATAAGTGGGTCTAGGGAAATAAGTTTGTTAACATTTGGCATAACCAGGGTCAGGTCAGTAGTTGGGTTGCTGATGATTTTGTAAACAGGGCCAGGGTGGAAGTCAAACTGTTAGGAGTAATTTGGCCAAGGATGAGGCACAGATTATAGTAAGGCCGTGGGTTGCTAGGTGGAATGTGGGAAGAATGAGTGTATTCCCCTGAATAAGAGGGTCCAGTAGTGGTGGTATGTATCTGCTCCATATTGAGCGGAGGGAAGTTAGCGGATATACGGCGTAAGAACTGCACAACATTGAGAAGGGGAACGTCATCATCCAAAATTGGAGAAATGACAATGTGAAGCTCACTGTAAGGCTTTACCACAGAGTTCATTGTAATGCACACTCAGCTTTCACTAAATAGCCTGCCCCAATCAGCATGTGAGCTTCCACCATAAATCAGTCAGCAAACTCTGTGAGGGTCTCATTACAGCGTAACCCAATAGTTAAGAATTCCGCCTTAAGCTGTGACATCTTTGATGTACCCCTGAACAGGGCAGAAAAGTGTCCTTTGCTTTTTGGTAGGTGATGGAGCTGTTTGGAGGTATCAGGTGACTTGGTCGGCGCTTCCAACGTCCAAAGTGGATATCAATAGTTTAGCTTTATGCCAATCTGTGCGCCTTCTGCTGAAAATTTAAAATGTTAAAAGAAGCTGTTGATGTTCCCATTGCAATCAAATGAAGGCAGCTTCTCGTTATAAACCTCTCATTATGCTCATAGATGCGACTTTTTGGGGCGAACTGAGGAAAGGGTAAAGACCCATAAGCAGTCTTTCAATGAGGAGCTGGTACAGCATAGGTGGGATGTCTGCTGCTTTGGAAGTGGTGTGGCCCTCTGAGGGGGTAGTACTACCATCATCTATGGGAAGTGGATTTCCAATTCATACGCATATCCTGATCTACCTTCCATGGTGTAGTAACTTCTGCCAGCATCATATTCCTCGTTGTATCATTCTCCACGAGCAGATTCCTGTCATTTTTAATCTTACCAATGAGAGAGCTATGAGGTACTAGTCAAATTTCACTCCTAGTAATGCAGTCATTTGGTAGTTTTGTCTAGATTATTGGTAAGCTGCTTGTTTTGTTGTCCCAAGATTTGCATTTGGCTAAACGTGCTGCCAAGCTGGTGCTTGCCATCGTTCCTCTATTGAGGAATTTCATCCTGTTTTTGAGTACAGCGTCTAAAGTGAGTTTGAGTTTCTTGTATTTGAATGGGGCAGTGCTTTGTGAAGATTCCTCAGCTAAGCAGGCCTGATGAGCCATGGCCGGTGACTAGAGTTTATTATTATTTTGTAGTTGATTGATGGGCACCCTATAAGTGAGCACCTCTGCTAAATTTTGGGCGGTACCTTTAGGGTACGCCATAAGGGTCACAAAGGTCAAACCCACTGAACCACGTATGGACAATATGAGGATTGTTGGTACTCAAACGCACTTGAAAATGTAATAAAATATAAATCAATTGCCCCAATACTTTTCTTTCTCGTTGCAATCACTATTGCAACCTATTCAATTCAAGACTGAATCTAGTTTGATAATCTCACAGAGGAGATTAGTCTGCGCCTATTTCAGGGAGCAGCTGGGCAAGCAAGGTAAGAGGAGCAGGTGGAAGGCCCGCAGCCTCCAACGTTTGAAAACGCCCCAGAGAATCTGGCGGAATTGACAAAAATACTAAGAAACTGGCGGTCACTATTTCCCCAGAGGTACTCGCATGTCAAGCATGATGCAACCAGTACATCAACACGCCACACTCCCAGCCACTTTTGTCGGTGGAATTCGGAGTCTGCGTGTTTCTGGAAATCCAAAAAACGGCCTTATGGGAAAAATTTTGTGAAGATGTACACACAATTTTCCCGACTGTGGTGTACATTGCACCTCACTTCATGTCACGCGGTTGGCTGTTACTATGTTTCAAAAGCAAAATGGCAGCAGACGAGGCTGCAGCGGTGCATGTAGTGGTCAACCTCCCTGAAGGGCAATGGGTCATCGAAATTAAATGCACCAGTTGGACAAAATCAAACCAAATTTTCCTCACGTTTGACTTTTTGCCTACTATAGTAAAACGTGACAATTTGGAACAACACCTGAAATATGGTCTCGCCATATATGGCAAAATACAATCTTTCAAAATGCAACACTTCACGCTGATGCCACACCTGTGCACTGGCAAAGCCATCGCAGTTCTGACCCCAACTGAGGAGATTGCGAAGGACCTAACCCAGATCCCGCACT
>JAKSZP010001955.1:0-48077 GCA_022478985.1 Massospora cicadina | reverse complement strand
TGCTCCAGAATGGCACGCTTGACTGTAGTGGGCAAGAAGTCAAACATGAGGAAATTTTGGTTGGATTTTGTCCATCTGGTGCGCTTAGTTTTGATGACCCGCTGCCCTTTGGGGAGGTCAATCACAACACGCACTGCAGCAGCTTCATCTGCTGCCTCCTTGTTTTTGAAACCGAGATCCAGCCAACCATGTGACATGGAGTGAGGTGCAACGTACACCGCAGTTGGGAAATGAATGTGCACATCCCCAAAAACTTTCCCACAACGCCGTTTTCTGAATATCCAGGAACACCCAGACTCTGTATTCCACCAACGAGAGTGGTTGAGAGTGCGGCATGTTGATGTACTGGTTGCATCGCGCCTCCCAAGTGAGGATTTCTGGGGAAATAGTAACTGCTGGTTTTTTATTTATCTAATCTGCCAGTTTCTCCAGGGCGTTTGTGAACATTTGAAGTCGTGGGCCTACCACCTGTGCCATTTACCTTACTTGCCCAACTGCTCCCTGACATGGGCGCAAACTAATCTCCTCTGTGAGATTATCAAACTAAAGTCAGACCTGAATCGAATAAGTTGTAAAAGTGATTGCAACAAGAGAGAAAAGTTTGGGAGCAAGTGTCCCATATTTATAATATTAAGTTTATTATGGTTTTACCAAGGGCCACGATCATCATATTGTTGGTCTTATTGCTCAGTGGGCCAAACCCTGTGCAATTCCTTTATGGCATATTTTAACGATTCTTCCAAATTATTTCAGTGGTGCTCACTACAGGGGGCCCATTGATCAGTTATAAATAAATAAAAATTCAGTTGCCTGCTATGTTGCATCCAGGTTGCTTTGATAAGGAATCTGCACAAAATGCTGGGGCAGTTGCATATGAGGAATTAAAACTTGCATTGGCCACAGTGCTCAAAAGACAAGATGAGCTGCTTCAGGAAGTTTGCAGTGATAAACTGCCGCCATTTGATTGCAAAGGAAATATTCATGGGTTCTTTTGATGATTTGATTTTGTAACTACAGGAACCTCAGACTGGAAAAGGGCGAAACTGTTGATCTCAATCTTGGATGTTGGAAGTGCTGATCAAGTCATTTGTTAACTTCCAGATAGTTTCACTACATACCAAGAAGTCAAGGAGACAGTGCTGCAGTTGCTCAGTGGAACTGCAAAGACATTGCAGTGGAAAGCCAAGTTCTTGACCATTGGGTTTCAGCAAAATAAGACCCTCACCATATTTGCTGAGCAATTTATGGCAGAAGCCCATATGTTTATTGGGGCAGGGTTTTATCTGAAGTTGATGTGTGCATTACAATGTCCTATGCAGTGAAGCCATACCCTGAGCTTTACAATGTCATGGCTCCGTTGTTGGAAAATGATGTACCTCTTCTTAAACTTATTCAGTTTGTACGTCGCTTAGCTGTAACTTTCCTTCCACCCAACATTGAACAGATTTACACTGTCGCTGTTGCCAACCCTAATCGTGTGGGGGGAATTAACCAGTCAGTGCAGGCTCCATCATTTACTCACCACAGTCCAACATTCATCACACAACTGCCAATTGACAACTGACCAACTACCGCTTTGGCCCTAAATATGCTGATCAACAGCAGGCGTTCTACCAATGTGGGTATGGTTATGCTGATCATCTTTGGAATAAACTTCCGAGTGGGTTAACTTATATTAAGCATAGACATAGGCCCTATGGAGTAAGATGTTTTAGTTGTGGTCGCAATGGGTACATGGGATGATGGTGCCCCAATTGACGGACCCCTTACATACAACAGGATCAAATTTATCAGGGAAAAGTCAGAGTGGAGTAGAGACAGGACTCTCTACTTCTGCTATCTCAAATTCATATGTCCCACCTGAATCTACTGTATTAATTGCAGCAGAAGCCTCCCAGTATGACGTTACATTCCTCTACCATCAGCCTGTTGAGGGAGAAGATGTGCTGACTCAAGAACAAGTTAAAGAAACGGCGGTCACAGGGTTTCCAGAGCAGCCAAAGCCTTACACTTGTCAAATGTTTGACCAAAGTCCATCAGACCAGCTAGAACCATTTGCGGATGCATTGTCTCTAAGAGGAGTAAAGGTCACACTTCCAGTGGACGCTATTATAACAGAGTATCCTACAGTTGGCACGGGTATTATAAGTTTCCTAGGAAAACATGAACCGTTGAATTTACATGTAGTAAATAACTGGCATTCATCTTACTTGGAGTGCACTTAATGTGACATTGTGGTAGCCAAAACCTGAGTACAAGCTATAATTGATATGGGCGCTCCTGTTAACATTGTCTCCAAAAAGTTGGTGGCAAAGTTATCTTTAAAACCTGACATAGATTACTGGATGGTGTATGGGACTTCTGGAGCAGAAACCACAGTCTCCAAAGGAGCATATAGCATGCTTCCTTTGCAGTTTGGATCCGTTGTTGTTGTGGCTCTGGTGGTAGTATTACTGTCAGAAAAATTATTATAGGATCTGCTAGTTGGCAGGCCAACCAGTATGAAGACTGGTCAGTTATTGCCATTTCACCTTAGGAGTCAGGGCCAGCAGCACTGGATGACCCCTTGGCATGTCACCTGCGCCATTTAAGGATCCCCTAGCCTCAATTCCTAACCAACAAAACAAATATAAACTTAAATTATAAAAGAGAATGAGAAAAGGGAGATATTTATTGAGAAGGAAGCACTAGGTATTTATACTATTTACAAAAAGGCTACTGCGTCCACCACCAACCTATTGGATCTTCTTCTGGTTCTTCCAGTCAACCACTCTTTTTTTCTACTACTTTATTCTCTTCCTTGGTGTCGACCCTCTTGCTCCATCCTTCCCAATGTCTGAATTAGTTTTGGAGCATTCTTGGCCTTAAGTCGCCAGTGAGCCATATAAATAATTAATCTAAATAAATGTTAAATTTGGGTTTGACCTTCAAGTTGATAACAATGTGCAGGAAACAGCTTCAGTCACTCACATTGACTCAGAATATCTCAGCATCTCAATGACATCTCTTCTCATCTTATCTCAATAAATAATGAGGCACCAGAAACAACTTCAGCCACCTCGAACTCATAATTGTTGGATCTGCCAAAATCAGATTATCAGTACAGGCAGCAAATTAATAGATGAACATTTGAAGCGAATACATCAGCTTTCTGCTGGAAATCTCACAACAGTTCATAAATGGTAGTTGGCGTCAAACACTGATTCCACTGACTGATACTAATTGGATTATCATCAGCTATTAGTCACCAGTGATCCTTATACTAATTTGGGGCCACCAATTGGCCCCACTCAAACCTAATTCCAAACTTGGCAGAATACTAATTTTGTCTCAACAACAATTGAGGAGCAACTAACCAGCAATCATATAAAATAACACGAAATTCAGTAAATAAGACATTCCACTGGGATTGGCCATATCATCCCAAATAACGATTAATCATTGGAGGATTCCATCTGGTTAAAATTCTAACAGTAACCTATTGCAATATGCACGGTTTTGAAGAAGAAAAAAACTAAATGCGTTGTGGTTGAATCTGTTTGATATTATCACAAAGACGGTGACTGACGCCTATTCCATCAAGAATCTCTTGTATGGAAGGGTTGTAAATTGAGTCCATGCTAAGTATCTGAAGCAATGGATCAAGGAAAAAACAAAAGAATTCCCAAAGGACTGATAAACCATTAAGTTGGTCATGTCCTGATGATTAGGTCAAGTCCAAAAAAGGACCTCTGAACTAATATAGATGGTTAAGTCCAAAAAAGGACCTCTGAACCATAGAAAACTGGTAGGTAAAAGTACCTAAGACCCATTTTGGGGAAAAATAAAGCTGGACCGCTGAACTGAAATAAGGTCAAGTACCATGAAAAAAAGAAGAATAAAAATAAAAGATTGATAAAAATATTGGGAAAAAAGATTATAAAACACATAAAAAAACTGATATAGTTTTATAATTTTTTTTATTAATTGTCCTCAATACAGGGATGATTCTGCCTATGTCACCTCTTGGGGGAGGGAGGATGGATCTCAGTATGAATGAATAGCCCATTAAAATTGATGTGATATTAGATGCTAGTGAGGGCTAGATTTACATGAAACCAAGTTCTTCTAGTGGATGCAGATCCCTGCAAGAAAGTGACTAGGGGAAGAGAAATTAAGATGTCGGAAAAAGCTAATCACAAAACCCCAGAGTGTAGAGGAAAGCAACAGTATAGAAAGAGGCAGTTGGTGAATAACATCAAGTAATCCCAATATGGTACCAAGGCCGGAAGATTAGTATTGAGCGCCTGACGATGGGCTTCATAAAGAACACCAGACATATGAGCTGGCAGCAAACAAAGGATGCTTGATGGGGGTTGCTGAATCATGCCCCCTACTAAAGCCATCAACAGAAGATACCAATGGGAAGCGCTGGAGACAAGATAGTTATTCAGGAAGAGAATGGTATCCTGCAAGCAATGACTACGGGCTTCTCAGAAGCTCAAGCTGAAGGACCAATGAAACCCAGGAGAGGCTGGAAGCTTCATGGACCAACTTCAAAGAACTTGGCTGGTAAAGCAAAGAGCATAATTGGTGATATCCTGATCTAGGATGTTCTCAGCATTAGAGGGATTCATCACTAGGAACAAAGCCTTGGTGACTTGGGCCCATAGTTCAGCATAGGGGAGCTCAAAATGAATACTGTTACCAATGGTGAGCTCAGTAGCCAAAACAGTGGGTTTGTAGTATTGTCCGAGTCAGAAGAGGAACTCAGGAAGCAAGTCTAACCTAGCAAGAAAAGAGCAATCAAGAGTGAAAATGCATAAACTCAGGAGCATCCATGATGATGGTCAATGCATCTGCAAAAGGAGCCAAACCTAGGATAGATTCAAAATCCAACTCTGGAATTAATGACAGAGTAAGAAGTGGCTGAGAGTTGTTCAAAATGATCGCAAGTCTGGTTTCTGGAAGAATTGGTTACCGTTTCTGGTAATTTGATGGAAGGACTAGCCGCTGGTTCCAGAATAGGCGTATGAGTCCTGGAAGGACCATAGAAGAGGTTCCATTGCGCATCCTGACTCATCTGCTGGAAGAGCCAAAGATCTTGATCAGACAAATTGTTTAAAAGCTGCTGGTACTGTGACTTAAAATTTAACATATGATCTGGATGAGAGGGGGATGTCAGAATTATATAGAAGTCAACATTATACACTCTACAATCCATCAAGCTCCAATGTTGGAGAAATTAATCTCAAAATTAATGGGATAAGCACTCCAAGAGAAGAATTAAGAATGACTTGAGCAAGAGGTTATGAGAGAAATAACAAGGGCAAACATAAATAAGTATTCTTAAGTGGGCTACAAAACAAACATTGATGGCAAGGGTTGCCTGTCTAGGATGAGGAGAAAATCAGGAAAACAAGGACGCTGAACCAAGAATCCTGAATATGACAGTGGGTCATATGCCCTGACGGGGGAAAACTGGATCCCAGGTCTAATATCATCATGAGTAAATCGATCAGCTCAGCATGACAGAAGATCATGGGGACCATGCTCTGAGTAGGTGGTAGCGAGGAGGAAGAGGAAGTGAGCTGCATGCTGAAGGTCATCCCTAGTAGCATTGAGTATTAATTATTGTACTCCACTTGAGTCAATGAAGTATTTGACCAAGTGTCCAAAGTGGTGTTCTCATGCCCCAGTCCTTTTCTCACTGGAAATCTAGGCAAGGGGGATGTGTTGGGATTTTTGCCAATCTTCCCAACCCTGCTAGATTACCAGGAATCTCTAGGAGACAATTCCTTAATGCAAGGTAAATTGGAAATCAGTGAACCCTAATTTCAGAGTAACTATGTTGGGGGGATTTTAGTATAGTTGCCTGGTTGTATCTGTCAGGGATTGATATGGACAGATACTTAAGATCTCGTTGGGTGGAGTTGCTGACAAAATAGGGGCATCTGATAGTAATTAAATATCAGTTACACCAATTGGGATCAGTCAGGTTTCATCCCTGACTGATTGGGAATGAGTAGTAAGTTGTGAGGTGAGTGATTTCGCCTGCAACTAGCGAATTGATAAGTTGGTTTGTGACCTGCCTTAATGGGTAATAAGTCCCATCATCTAAGCAGGTTGCTAGCCAAATATGGTTAGTTTGCTTGGATCATGAGGGAAACTGTCATGTTCACATGACATAATAGTGTGGATTAACCCCAAAGACAAGGCTGGGCGCCTGGAGGCTCCAAAGGTGAAGTTTCAGGCCCTTCCTGACCTGAAGAACACCCTGGACCAACGCTGGGCCTGGGCAAAATATGCCCAGGTTGGGACCAGTGGTGCGCCAAACGCCCAGCCCCTGACAACAGTCCAAGCATTAAAACGAACTATCTACCAAATTAAGGTGAATGGTTCAGTTTGCTTAGTTTCAGAACAAGGGTTCAAAACCCATATTTGCTATGAAACTACGCGCTCAGGTCAAATCCAACATCATTTAATAACTCAAGTGAAGTCAGTTTTGACCTATTTTACTAACTCAGATAACAGTATCGCCCTATTGGTGAGCCGCTGCTTGGGCCCACTGCGGCATAATCCCAATTTACCCATCTGAGCATAAATACATTTTTCCTGACCAACATTCCTTGTTGGTCAACTTCCCAAATAAACTTATCCCCTGTTTTAAGTCTTTTTTATATTATGATATTCAGAACTCTCCTGTGCATGAACCTCTTTGAGGAGGTCTCGCGTTCCATTCCACTTGCCACTGCAAGTGCTATTCTGCTCTCCCCTCGTGCACTGTTTGTCAGCCCAGGATCCCTCCAACCTGGGTCGCCTAAATCTGTCCAATATGTGCACTGCGTTGCCCTCTATGGGGTTTTATTATAGAATTATCAATATTATGCCTCAGTGGTTATTGCTCCAGCACCCTCTGCTGGTCTCTAATCCCTCTGGCACTAATGGATAGTTACTTGGTGTTGGGCCTGTGCACCGAGCACCACCACGCTGGGAACTGGAGAGTTATAGACACTCTCCTGACATTAGTCGACCAACCCCCTTTTTTATGTGCATGAACTTTTCCGCATGGAACTTTTCTGAAGTGGAAACAGTGGCCGTCAGCTGTGGGCTCCAGCTGTCATTAGCCGCACTGCTGTTTCCTCATTTTCCCAAAGGTTGGAGCAACTCAGCGTTATTTTGGTTGCCTCCAACTGGAAAGTATCCACCCTTCATGTTCATGCCTGGTGGAGTCAGACACTTCAATGTCTGAAAGTTGTGATTCTCTAACTTTCCACCAAAATTAATAAATTTCATTCTGATAAATGAATTTCCCATCGCCAGTAGCATTCAGACAATGCCAGCAGAATCAGCGCAGATGGGCCTGGTGGTGTTGGCCTTGGGTAAAGTTGGGCATTTCATCACAGTTTCAGGGATAGGGTCATTCACGTCTAAAACCGCGTTTTATAACGAAACCCTGGCCTCTATCTCTGAAACTTTTATTTGTTCATATGATTTGGATGAGGACTCTATTTCTGTGTATCAAATTACCCCTGAGAACCCACGGTTGATCTATACCATGATCCGGCGCACTCAGGAGGTGGAGAAGGAACTTTGTTCCAGATATAATCAAGTATATGTACCTGCAGAAGGCATGGTGGGGTATGTGACCTCAGTATCAAGAGTGGCCAAATATCCCTCCCTCTTTTTTGATTCTAAAACCAATTCTGTGTGCAGGCTTGAGCCAGAAGAAGAAAATTTTGGTGAAATATTTTCATTATCTTAATAAATAAAGAACATTCCGGGTATTTTCTATTAACTGCCACCCTCTCCTCGCCTTTAGGAAAACTCACCACTACTATTTTGGTGAATACTGGCACTACTGGAAACTATATGGACCAGTACTTAGCCTACTACCTTGGGCTGAGTTACTTGCCAAGTGATGTGGTTAGAGGAGGGGCGTCCCAAGGTAATCCCACTCTGAAGATCATTGGAACAGTGGATTATTAGGTTGGCAAGTACCACTTGTCTGATCACTTCAGTGCGATCAAAAACCTCCTGTTACCTATCATCTTGGGTGTGGAATGGTGGCGGAAGTTTGACGTAAGAACTTACCTGAAGGAGAATACCTTGTCTCTCACCATGAAGAATGGTCGCACATTTGTTGTGTCTTTGTCCAAAGAAAACGCCCCAGGCGACTTGCCCCACTGGCCCCACCGTATCCCTTGTGTCCTTGCCTCAATGCAGAAGCCCTCAGTGGAAATCCTTATACCTTCTTGCTTGGAGGGTTTAAGATCCTCTTTTGATGCAGCATCCACCAACGCACTCCATGAGCACTCTGAGTTTGATTGTGACTTCAAGCTCATGGTGGATCTAGTGCGTATCTCTTCTCCTATATACCCTTTAACTGTCCGGGAGGAAGAGGCGTTGGATGTGTGGGTAAAGGAACAGTTATCCAAAGGTGCAATTTTTCAGCGTACCTCCCCTGTATGCCCCCCCTTACTTTTTGTGGAGAAGTCTGATGGTACCTTACGCCCATGCGTAGACTATGGTAACCCTAACAACGTACTGTACCAGACCTCCATCCCATCCCTTTGGATTCGCAGATTGCACGTTATGTGGAGAAGGCGAAGGTCTTCTTCAAGTTGGATTGCCTCAACGCGTTCAATCAGATTCGGATTAAAAAGGGACAAGAGTGGTTGACTGCATTCCATACCAGAAAAGGGATCTTCCAGTTTCAGGTCATGCCTTTTGGGCTTAAGAATGCCCATGCTATCTTTCAATGCCGCATTGATGCAGCATTGGGGGACCTGTTAGGGGTATGCGCGGTCGCTTACATGGATGATATCCTAGTGTTTTCCCCTGATCAGGAATCCCATTCAGGTCACCTTTGGCAGGTGGTGGAGCGGTTAAAAGCAGCCAGCCTTACATTGAAAATTACAAAGTGCGAGTTCTTTAAGTCCCAGGTCACGTTTCTGGGCAACTTTGTGTTTGACCAGGGACACATGATAACTCCAGACAAGGAGAAGGCGATTCGTGAGTGGCCTACCTCCACCTCAATTACGGAATTAAGAAGCTTTTTGGGGATGTTCACGTTCCTTAAGAAGTTCACTCCTAATCTGTCTGAGGTGGCGGCTCCCATATACAAGGCTAGCGGTGCCAAGGTGCTTCAGTGGTCCCCCACTTTGGAGGATGCTTTCCAAGCAGTCAAGTGCACCCTGTTGTCCATGACTATCCTTTGCCATGTTGACCCTTCAAAGGAGTTCATTGAGTCAACTGATGCCTCCAACTTCGCCATACCAGCTGCCTTGTTACAAGTAGGCAAAGATGGGATAGAGCATCTGGTGGGATATTTTTCTAGAAAGATGTCTCTGCCTGAGTTGAATTTCACTATTTGTGACAAGGAGTTAGTAGCAGTGGTGGAGGCATTGACTTATTGGCGTCACCACTTGCATGGCTCTACCCAACCATTCCATGTACGTACAGACCACCATGCCTTGCTGTACTATCGCGCGCCCAATGTCCTAATCCTACAACAGACCCGTTGGCATGAGACCCTTGCCCAATTCGCATTCACATATGAGTTCACCAAGGGCAAGGATAATGGATTGGCGGATGCTTTGAGCCGCAACCCTGCTTTAGCCCCTGACCCCAAGGATGTAGAGGTGCACAACACCCAGGTTATGATCCCTCCAAGTAAAATTATGTCATTGCTTCCCTCTCCCCTGGCTAACGGGCCAGCGCTTGCACCTCTGGATAACGTGGAGGAATATGGTATGTTCATAAAGGTCGTCCTCTCTCAGCCTCTGTCAGGCGAATATGCCATGGTCCTAGCAAAAAGCGCGTCAAATCAAGAGGATCTATCCAGAGGCTATCACATAAAGGATGAGATGATGTGGTTCCAGGGGCGCCTATGGGTTCCTGCTGGGCCACTTCGCCTGTAAATCATTTAGGACCATCATGATGGATTTACCATTAGTCATCCAGGGAAAACAAAAACCTTGAAGTTGATACGCCGCACTTACAGTTGGAAGGGCTTGCCTGCTCAGGTGGGGCGGTATTGTAAGAAGTGCCTGGTGTGCAATCAGATGAAACCCAACCGTCAACCTTTAGCTGGGTTGTTGGTACCAGTCCAAAAGGCTGATGGGCCCTGGACTTCTCTCTCAGTTGATTTTATTGTGGAGCTACCAATCTCAGATGGTTATGATGCCATCATGGTGGTGGTGGACCGATTTACAAAGTTCACCCACTTCATTCCTTGCCAAGCTACAATAACCGCGGCTGAGATGAACAGGCTTTTCGTCATGCATATGTTTGCACTCCATGGAGTTCCCCAGGAGATCACAGTGACCGGGGACCCCAATTCACCTCCATTTTTTGGGAAGAGTTGTGTAAGCCTCTTCAGATTCGCCCTTGCTGTTCAACTGCCTATATCCTCAATCAGATGGGCAGACAGAACGAGTGAATCAATGCTTGGAACAGTTCCTGTGGTGTTACACCGCCGCAGATCATGCAGTTTGTTTTTACAAACATTCCCATGGCCCAGTTTAGCTACAACAATACCTTGCACTATTCAATTGGCTGTTCCCCATTTTTCGCCAGCCATGGCTTTAACCCCGCCTTTAACATGGAGCCCAATTGTGGGTCAAAGGTTGAAGCGGTGGTGGACTTTGCCAAGACCATCAAGAAGGTCCACCAGGGGGTTTCCACAAGTTTGGAGGCGGCAATGCAGGTGTATAAGGAGAACGCTGATGGGAAGCGCCGAGTAGGCCCTGCATACAAGGAAGGGGATCTCAAGATGCTTGATGCACATAACATCCCTATCAAGCAGCCTTGCAAGAAGCTGGGCCCTAAGAGGATTGTACCTTACCGTGTTGTTAGAAAGGTGGGCCATGCCTCATACCAGCTGGATCTATCCCCTTCGTTTTGGATCTTCTTGGTGTTCCACGAGAGCAAACTCACGTTGTTTGAGGGCCCCCCACCAGAGAATCCTGAGGCCTATCTCATGGATGGGGTGCCTGAGTGGGAGGTGGAAGAGATAGTTGCCTCCCACCGAGTTAAACGAAGATTTGAATACTTGGTATCCTGGAAGGGCTTTGATGCTGCTGAAAACAGTTGGATTCCAGCACGTGACTGTGTGCATGCCCAAGATCTGATTGATGCCTTCCACCAGCGGTTTCCCCAAGCTGCCAGATCCCAACCCCAACTGACCATCGCTGCCATAAAGCTGGCCCCCACCCATAAGAGCTTTTCCCTGGTGCAAGCCCCTGGAGGGGGGGCTGAGTCCCGTTGGGAGGAGAGGGTAGTGTCATGTTCACATGACACAATAGTGGGGTTCAACCCCAAAGACAAGGCTGGGCGCCTGGAGGCTCCAAAGGTGAAGTTTCAGGCCCTTCCTGACCTGAAGAACACCCTGGACCAACGCTGGGCCCGGGTAATATATGCCCAGGTTGGGACCAGTGGTGCGCCAAACGCCCAGCCCCTGACAACAGTCCAAGCATTAAAACGAACTATCTACCAAATTAAGGTGGATGGTTCAGTTTGCTTAGTTTCAGAACAAGGGTTTAAAACCCATATTTGCTATGAAACTACGCGCTCAGGTCAAATCCAATACAGTTGATAACTCAAGTGAAGTCAGTTTTACCCTATTTTACTAACTCAGATAACAGTATCGCCCTATTGGTGAGCCGCTGCTTGGGCCCACTGCGGCATAACCCCAATTTACCCATCTGAGCATAAATACATTTTCTGATCAACATTCCTTGTTGGTCAACGTCCCAAATAAACCTATCCCCTGTTTTAAGTCTTTTTTATTTTATGATATTCAGAACGCTCCTGTGCGTGAACCTCTTTGAGGAGGTCTCGCGTTCCATTCCACTTGCCACTGCAAATGCTATTCTGCTCTCCCCTCGTGCACTGTTTGTCAGCCCAGGATCCCTCCAACCTGAGCCGCCTAAATCTGTCCAATATGTGCACTGCGTTGCCCTCTATGGGGTTTTATTATAGAATTATCAATTTTATGCCTCAGTGGTTATTGATCCAGCACCCTCTTCTGGTCTCTAATCCCTCTGGCACTAATTAATAGTTACTTGGTGTTGGGCCTGTGCACCGAGCACCACCACGCTGGGAACTGGAGAGTTATAGACACTCTCCTGACAAAAACCTTAGGGACATGTTTTCTGACTCTTTCCGTTTAGGCCTCAAGGATGTCCAATGACAGAATCCTTACCAGGATTGGGAAGACCATCGCTGCTTAGATGAGAATGGGTGATTCAATGGCAACAGCTGCTGTTTCATTGAAGGGTTGTCAACCAAGGGTTAGATGACTGAATCCCCACTATAAATTCCCTAGAATTGACTCATAATAAAAAACAAAAAACAGTTAGATAATACTACTGATATACAGTTCTGTAGTTTTTCATCCAGTATATAACAAGTAGTAAGCTATTATCAGCTTTTTGATTGTTCTATTTCTCTCAAGGATATTATTGCTGTGTGCGATAATTAGGAGACTCTTCTAAGGAAAAGAGTAAAGATCTGAAAGGGGATCTAGAGAAGAAGGAGAAAAATCAGGGATTGCTGCCAACTGTGTTTTGGACTGAAGAGACTGTCACCAGGGAATCTCAGAGAAGATCAGGTTGGACAGAACGAGGGAACGAATCCCTATATCCAGATATCTCAAGTATCTTGAGCAGGAATACTGGCTAAGCGTTGGGCCAAGATATAAGATTTTCACTCAACTACAGATAATAGTCATCATACTATTATCAACCAATAATATTATATACTATACAACGCGGATGAAGTGCACAAGAACTTAACCTTTGCAGTAATAAGTTTATTGGGATTGTTTGCTGATAATAACCCAGAAACAATAAATTTTTACACATGAGTAACAAACAATCTTTCCATCTTAACCGAGGTAACAGTCATCCTGCAAGGGATAAAGTGGGCAGACTGTAAACTGGTCCACCACCATAATATCATCATAGCCATCTGATACAGGCATTTCCACAATAAAATTAACTGATAGGGAAGTCCATGGCAATCAACCTTTTAAACTGGTACTAATAGCCCTGCTAGAGGCTGGCAGTTTGGTTTCATTTGGTTGCAGACTAGGAACTATTTACAATATCTGCCTACTTGAGTGGCTAATTCCTTCCAATTGTATGTGCGGTGAATGAGCTCCAGAGTCTTCAACTTCCCAGAATGGCCAACGGCGATACTGTAATGATGGTCCTGGATGATTTTCAGGCGAAATGGTCAAGCTGTAACACATAAGCGCCCCTGAAACCACACCATCTCATCCTTTATGTGGTAACCTCTAATAATATCTTCTTGATTCAATACGCTCTTTGCAAGGACCATTGCATACTACGCTGACAAAGGCTGGGAAAGGACAACCTTCCTGAACATACAATATACTTTAAAATTTCTAGAGGATAAAGCGCGGGCCCACTGGCCAAGGGAGAGGAAGGTTGAGACACAATTTTACCCGGTGAAACATCAATAAGGTATTATGCACCTCAACCTCCTTAGCATTGAGAGCTAGTGCAGGGTTATGGCTCAAAGAATCCGCCAAACCATTCTCATTGCTCTTTTTAAACTCATAAGAAAACACAAATTGGGCAAGGGTCTCATGCCAGCGGGTCTGTTGTGGGGTTAATACATGAGGTGCACAATAATACAGTAAGGCACGGTAATCTGTACATATGCAAAAGGGCTAAGAAAAACCATGCAAGTGATAACGCCAATAGGTTAGCGCCTCAACCACTGCTAATAACTCTTTTTCATATACAGCGTAGTTTAACTCTGGTAGGGACAGCTTTCTAGAAAAATACCCCATTGGATGTTCCATTCCATCTTTGCCTACTTGTAATAAGGCCGCAGCAATATTGAAGTTGGAGGCATTGGAACCAACAATGAACTCTTTATTGGGATTAACATGGTGAAGAACGGAGGTAGACAGCAACGTACACTTTACTGCTTGGAAGAAAAAATCCAAAATGGGGGATCACTGTAGTACTTTTGCCCCATTCGCCTTGTACAAAGGCTCTGCAACTTCAGAAAGGTTTGGAGTAAACTTTTCAAGGAATGTACACGTTCCCAAAAAGCTCCTTAATTCCTTAAAAGAGGTTGGAGTGGGCCACTCACAAATTGCCTTCTCCTTGTCAGGAGTTATCATGTGCCCTTGGCCAAACATGACGTTGCCCAGAAAGGTGACCTGGGTTTTAAAGAACTTACTTTTACTGATTTTCAGCATAAGGTTAGCAGCCCTTAAACGCTCCTTTACATTCCAAAGGTGTATTGCATGGGACTCCTGATTAGAGGAAAACACCAGGATATCATCCATGTAGGCAACCGCGCATACCTCAACAGTTCCCCCAAAGCTGCATCAATATGACGTTGAAAGATAGCAGAGGCATTCCAAAGCCCAAAGGGCATAACCTGAAATTGGAAGATCCCTTTTATAGTACAGAATGCGGTTAACCACTCATGGCCCTCATTTATCTGAATCTGATTGAACGCGTTTAAACAATCTAGCTTAGAAAAAACTTGTGCCTTATCCACATAGCGTGCAATCTATGAGTTCAGGGGGATGTGATGTAATTCTAGTACAGTAACATTGTTAAGATTCCCATAGTCCACGCATGGACGTAAGGTACCATATGCCTTATCAACAAAGAGAAGTGGGTAACACACAGGGGATGTTCGCTGAAAAATAGCACTTTTGGCTAACTAGTCCTTAACCCACACATCTAAAGCCTCTTCCTCCCGTACAGTTAATAGGTAAATGGGAGAAAACATACGCACCAGAAAAAGGTGAGCTTGAACTTGCAATCAAATTCTGAATAATCTGGTAGTGCATTTGCTGACGCTGCATCAAATGAGGATTCCAACCCTCCAAACAGAAAGGTAGGGGAACCTCCACAAAGGGCTTCAGCAATGGGGTAAGATTAAGAGTGTGAATACTGGGCCAATGTGGAAATTTGCCCTGAAAGTTGGCTTCAGCCAAAGGAACAACCAACTTGTGACCATTTATCAAAGGCAAAAATAGGGTGTTTTTAAATTAGTCCTGACGTCAAACTTTCTCCACCACTTTACACCCAAAATAAAGGGGTAAAAGAGGTTTTTGATAGCTTGGAAGTGGGTGCACAAATGATAGGTGCCCACTTGATAGTCCACTGACCCCATGATTTTCAGCATGGGGGATACCTTGAGAATCCACTCCTCTAACCATACCACCTGGCAAGTAACTCAGCTCAAGGTAGTCGGCAAGGTCTTAGTCCATAAAATTTTCAGAGGCTCCTGTATCCACCAAAATAGCTGTGCTGAATTTCCCTAGAGGGGATGAAAGGGTAGCGGTCAACAAAAAGTATCCATAATAGGCTTTATTTGAAGCAAAAAACGCCAACACCTCGCCCAAAAAATCTCCTCTGGCTTAAGCAAGCCTTCTGGGTATGTCTTTGAATCATAGAAGGAGAGAGATAGTTGGCCTCTCTTACTACTGAGGCCACATATCCCATCGTATCTTCTGCAAGAGCTTACACCTTATAATATTTAAAACGAAGTTTTTTCCACCTGCTGAGTGCTGCAGATCATGGTAGGGGTCAAACGAGGGTTCTTAGGAGTAATTTTATACACTGGAGTAGGGTCCTCATTTAAGCCATAAAAGCAAATAAACGGCTAGTTTTGTGATATAACATTCACGTTATAAAACGTGTTTTCAGGTTCCAGCGACCCCATACTTGTTCCAAAGGTCCGGTGTGCTTCATTATCCAGGGCCATCACCCCAAAACCCTTAAAGATGCTTTAACTTACCACAGAAATGCAGTGCAAAGAAAACTCGTTATTTTTTTTAGTACTAGATGGTAAGAAAACTCGTCTATTATTAATCCATTTTTGGTTAAGTTCAGGTCTAAACTCTCCCAGACCACGACTTACACTGAAAAGGGGAGGGAATCAGTGGGAAGCTCTTCACGTTTTAAGGGAATACCACTAGTCGCAGACGTCACATTTATAGGGGTGACTGCATGTGATATAATCACAGTTAAATTATCTGAAACATTTAATTTAGACTTGGGGCTAGACCCCTGTTCAGCTTCAAAGTTGGTAGAACTCAACGGTTTAAAAAATAAGATTCCCTCATTTTTAGGGATGTGCACAACTTTTTGGGTCCCATATTTATAGGGGCTGACTTGGGTAAACCATGACGGCCAAATTACCTGGCCCCTTCTGAGGTTGGGGTGGGGAAATCACCCCAAAGAGCTTCAATGAAATGATCAAAGTTGGAAGGGGGTGACTGAAAAATCTGGGAGCTTTGCACAGAGAGGTCCAATGTAGATTGGAGAAACAATGTTTTAATGACATCAGGCAATGATAGGGCATGGGCTTTCTCACAAAATTCATTAAAATATACTTTCACCGGATGACCAGCTTGATGCAGAGAAAAGAACTTGTAAAAGTGTGGATGGATTCTCCATCAGGAGAAATTTCTCCAAGACACGCTCCAAGTCCTCCACTGATTACTGCAAAAGTGGATGTGCGCAAACACCACAAAAACAGTCAACTGCATCTGGAAACAGACAATATAACAAATCCACTCCCAACGAAGGTGGACAAGAATAAGATATATTGTTATCATCCAAAAAAGCTTTCAGCACAAGGGAAGCCAATGCCTGTTATATTTCTGAGTAAATCTTGGGAGAAAGGTGGGGAATTGCAACAATAGAATCACAAAAAGTCTAAGACCACCAGGTATGAGCAGGAAGGGTGTGCACTTTCCAGTTGGTAGTTGCAAGAATAACGCTGAGATGCACCAAAACAAAATTAAACAAGAAAACTGTGGTGAGCACCATTGCGGCAGTGACAAACGGCCAGCGCACCCAGTTTACACATAAAAAAGTCTCAAACGGATAATTCTGATGCATGTATAATAAAAAGGTTGGTAAACTAATGTTAAGAGAGTGTCTGTAACTCTCTTGTTCCATGAGAGGTGATGCGGGATGCAAAACCACACTGCCAGGGAACTAGCCGTTAAGAGAATGGGAAATAAGGAACTGCATGTGGTGCTAGAACAGAAGAGATCCAAGGCAAGAATGTACAACGTGGTATACAATATAAGATAAGTAAAAAACAACAAAACTTGGGTGGACCCCAAAGGGGAGTCCATAACTAAATGTAAATTGATGCTAGGCGGCTTGGGTGCTTCGATCTGGAGGGGAGAAGGGCAGCTAACGGTGCACCTGAAACTTTAATTATTTGTGATAGAATGTAGTGCCAACGTTGTTGGAGCCGCCTTGAAGAGGTCCGCACTCAGGTTCACCCAAGGAACCATAAATAAACCGTAAGAAAATGGGAAAGTTTCTTGTGAAAAGTCAACCAATGAGGGATTTTGGTCACAAACAAACATATTTAAACATAGTTGGGGTAATTTTGGGTCTGCGGAAGTGGTCCCAAGCACTGATGCACCAATAGGCGCACACTTCCATCCAAAATGGTAGTATACACCGAAACTGACTTCACTTGAGTAATTGATTGAAGAAGTTACCTACCCAATCGTGTATTTTGTAAATGAGACAGGTTTTGAACCCCTGTTCCCTGATCAACCAGATGGTACCATCATTGTTAATTAGATAGCTCATCCATTTTAACTCCTGAGCCAATACAAGGGGCTGGGCGTTTTGCACCAAACTAGTACCAAACTGTGCATATTTGGCTTATATCCAGCGTTAGTCCAAGGTGTGCTTGAGGTCAGTAAGGGCCTGAAGTTTCACCTTACAGGCCTCATGCCGCCCAGCCTTATCCTTGGGATTGGTGCCTACTATCATGTCATTTAACCATGACACTACTGTTCAATGCAAGAAGCCAAAGGAACAGATCAATGTAGTTTAGGTAAAAGAGGCCAAACCCACACAGGAGTGGGTTAAGGATCCACAGCCTAGATGGGGAACAGTCTTGAGCTGCAAAAAAACCCATTACCCGATATCTTGCATTAAGAAATTGATGTTGGTGATCTGTTTATTGATAATGATGTACAGGATAACTGTATCAATTTGGTAAATTTGGATATTAATGCAGATTTTCAGATCTGGAGCGAAGGAGATTGACCCCAAAATAATCAAGGAAGTTGCTCAGCCATATGCACAACAACTAGTGGACAAGATTTGATCTGCAGAAAATCTGGAAGAAGCGACTGAGTTAAAATTAGATGAAGCAAACATGTCTATCCTCTTTAGCATGATTAAGGAATCGTTTCCTGATCTATCAGCATAAATCATTCAAACCCTAGATTCAGAGAATAACACTGCTATACACCCTTTACATAGTATTTTACAATACTTTAAGTGTACATATATTGATATTCTGGTTAATCAGGTACAGGTGAAGGTGATAGTTAACAGTGGAGCGCCTATCAATATTGTCTTCACTAAGCTGGTGAAGAAGATGAGAATCTCACTTGATCTAGAACACAAGAAAGAATATGGGACAGCAAAGTCAAATACAACAATCTCCCGTGTAGTGTATAGCGCTTTGTCACTTTTTTTAGATCTTTAGTGGTATCCACCCCAGCAATAGTTTTGGCCAACCAAAACTATAATATTCTGACTGGGACGAAGTTTATGGAATTATGGAGTTAAATGTAACTTTGAAGATAATAAATCGACCATATTGAGTCAGATGTTACCATTGGTTTATCAGAAAGATGGGGAAGTTTCACTGACCAGGAGAAATAATTTCATCAACCTGATCTACAATGATGGCGCTGTACCAATTATTTACCAAATAGTTGGCCAAAAGTGTAGAGAAATGCTGACACAAATTTTGGAAAATTGGGGAATTCCATTGAGGATATAAAAATTTAAGGATCATACTGCCAGAGTTTCAGATTATAGTTGCTACGTGATTGATGTTGGAGATACCAAAGATGCTGTATGGAGAGATTGGAAGCCCCTGTAAGAAGTCCAGAGTAGAGCCTTGGGTGGCTCATGAAATAATTATGCTGGGCCATGGAAAATCTGAGTTCTCCTGGTGAACTTGAGTGAAAAACTGATGAAGCTTGGGAAGAATTAGATCGTTGCATTTTTTCATCTAATCCTGACTGCTGAATTGAGGAAATTCCAAGATTTTAGTACCCTTTATGATATGGAAGTACTGGCTGGGGTGACTAAAAGTATTAATCTATTGGTTTATTGGGAGCAACTCATTGATCTGATGGACAGACAGCAGGAGGAGGTGCTTGATTTATTTGACAAGTATTAGGAAGTATTCACCCAGGATGACCACAATTTGGGATGTGCGCGGAATGTCATTCACAAAGTCAACACTGGGAAAATTTGCTGATAAGGATGAGACCAATTTGACGTTCAAAGGCAGCCAAAGCAGTAGTGCAAGAAGAGATCAGTAAACTAGTGAATAATGGGCTTCTAGTTCCATCATTAAGTCCCTGGGTGAGCCTTATCCTGATCATGAAGAAGAAGGATGGCTCTATATGAGTTATGATCAATTATTAGATGTTTATTAAGAGAATGAAGAAGATTTGTATCCACTACCACAAATCAACGATGCATTAGATCAATTGATAGAAGCAAAGTATTTCTCCGCAATGGAACTAATATTGGGATATTGTCAAATCAATTTGCCAATGAAAGTTCTGGAAAAATGCGCAATCATCACCGCGCAGGGGCTGTATCAACTGACGAGGATGCCCCAAGGTCTATGTAATGCATCTGCGACGTTCCAAAGAGCCATGGACGCTAATTTAAATGACCGAAGTTTTCATGCATCCTGGTGTACTTGGATGATATATATGTGTTCAGTAGGACATTTACTAATCATTTACACCACATGGAAGAAGTCTTCAAGAGGCTTTCCGCAGCTAACCTGAAGATCAAGCTGAGGAATTTTCACTTCTTTAAGAAAGAGTTGGAAAATATGGGATTCTTTTTTAACTCTAGTGGACTGCAGCCACAAGCCCAGAAAATTGAGTCCATAGAGCGCATGGCTGTACTGAAAAGTGTCTGAAATATCCAAGTGTTTCTTGGAATGGCTAAATACTACTGAAGATTCATATGGGATTCTGCAAGAAATGTCAAGCCCCTCTTTCATTTTCTGAAGGATCCAAAAAAGATATATTTGGAATGAAAAGGGCCCAGAGTTCAATTTTTGATAAATTATGATGGTATCTGATATATTCTCCAATATTGAGATATCCCAATTTTGATTGAGAATTTATAATATAGACCAATGATTTATTAATGTAATGGACGGCGCTCCCAAAGCCCAGCCCGCCACCAGCCCTAAAACACCACCCCCATATGTGGCCGTACCAACTCTGAATGGTCATGTTCAAATGGATGGCCTTGCCAGGCACACCAGGCTGAGGTGTGGTGCACCAGCCTCTGTCATCTCGGGCCTCCAGGCTGAGGTGCATCCTTACAGCCTCTGTCGCCTCAGGCCACTCTGGCTCCTTCCCCTCTCACCAGGGCAACGCCACTCTCAAAAGGATCCTGGCGCGTCCACCCCCTTCCTCTCCTCCTCATTGCACCACCATCCACACCCCAACCATGCTTTAAATAAATATAATTATATAAAACAAGTCCAGAGAATAGCAGCCTTTATTTAAGTGAACCCGAAGTCAGAATAGAATTCTAAAGTGTGGTCCATTGGGGCTGACCTCACTTTGAAATACTTCCTAAAAAGGCTTAATGGATTGTGGGTAATGAGGGGCGCAAAAGCCTCCAGAAATGATGGCATCCAGGCAACTTGGTGGCGAAATGGGGGAACATCAGAATGAACAACCAATTAAGTAAACTATTTATTTAATTATTCCTTTAAAGACCTAAATAGGAAAAACCAACTCAGAATAACGGAATTGCAACTATTGACGTGCACAAATCTCATAATTCACAACATTATAAGATTCATGTATGATCCTCAATTGTTACATTACCACCTTGTAAAATGAGAATACCAGTGGATTTGAACCTGAACCTGCAAGGCAGGCATGTAGCAACCAACAACTTTTTTGACAGGGGACCTTTTTTGAAAGCAGCTTGGGGAAATCAACTGGAAATCCAGAGCCCACAGATCAAATCAACGGGTTCTCTGGAGGTCTCCTGGTGAGCACAAGTTGCTATCAACCGCCAGAAGTCCAGCCCACCCCAAGCTCCCCATCCCCTTTATTGGAAGGCCCCACAAACCAATGAAAGGACAGATGGCCCATGGTAATGCTTAGGACATTGACTGCAGCCATCTTGTGGTCTGGCTATTACTACTGCCAAGGTAAGGTTGACTTTGGAATAATGTAATGGACAGGGCTCCCAAGGCCCAGCCCGCCACCAGTCCTAAACCACCACCCCCATATGTGGCCATACCAAATCCAAATGGTCCTGTCCAAAAAGATGGCCTTGCTGGGCACACCAGGCTGAGGTGCAGTGCACCGGCCTCTGTCACCTTGGGCCTCCGGGCTGAGGTGCATCCCTACAGCCTTTGTCACTTCAGGGTCACTGGGGTGAGGTGCGGCCAACTGGCCTCTGTCACCTTGGGCCACTCTGGCTCCATCCCCTCTCTCCAAAGCAACGCCACTCTCAAAAAGATCCTGGCTCATCCATCCCCTTCCTCTCCTCCTCATTGCACCACCTTCTGCACCCCCTACCTTGCTTTAAATAAATATAATTAAATAAAAAAGTCCAGCGAATAGTGACCTTTATTGGAAGTGAACCTGAAGTCAGAATAGAATTCCAAAGTGAGGTCCATTGGGGCTGACCTCACTTTGAAATACTTCCCAAAAGGCTTGATGAATTGTGAGTAATAAGGGGCGCAAAAGACTCTGGAATTGATGGCATCCAGTTAATTTGGCGGCAAAACGGGGGAACCTCAGAACGAATAGCAAATTATATAAACTATATATTTAATTATTCCGTTATTGACCCAATTAAGAAAAATCTACTCATTTTACAGAATTGCAACTATCACCATGCATAATTCTCATAATTCTCAACCTTATGAGAACATGTATGATCATCAATCACTACAATAAACAGTGAACGGCACCATCCTGAGCCAAGTAGATGAACTAGGGGATTAACATCCAGTAGCATATGTGAGCTGGACACTATCAGCAGCTGAAAGGAATTAAACCATTTTTGAGCGTGAATGCCTTGTGGTAATTTATGCATGTAAACAGTTTCAGGTGTATATTCATGAAACGCACTTTAAAGGGGCGACAGACCACTCCTTGCTGCATTGGCTGCAAAATTCAAGGGAACTTGAAGGATGACTGGCTGATGAGCATTGAAGCTACAGGCATATAATTATGAGATAGTCCACCAAGTGGGAGCTTCTCATCAGAATGCAGAAATTATTGAGGTTACCAATGGTCCAAATGGTATACCAGCAAGTGGATGAGCTATTACAGAGAATGATTGAAAAAGAAATAAGGAATGTGCCCCAAGAAATCCAAAGTGCACTCTGGAAAGTGATGGAAAACACTGGGACTAAGGATGGAAAGGCTTTTAAGATGATTAACAGGAAGCAGTTATTATTCCCAAGGCCATCAAAACAAACGGCAATTGTATAAGCCACGCATAAGGTTGTTAGACATGGAGGCCTAAGGAAGCAACTGATCAATTTGCCAGTACTATTACGGAGATTCTATCAACTACAATGTAACGGATTATCTGGCTTGTTGTGTGGAGTGCCAGTTGCACAAGCCTCACAAGAACATGACTGGATATTGACTGGTCTGCCCTGGATTTTCCTGCCATACATTGTCCATAGCTATGATGGGCCCATTAACCATGTGTACAGGGGGAGTCAAATAAATCATAGTTGCAATTGACCATCAGATTAGATGGGTTGAGACAAAGTCCCTGGCAAAAGTGGACGCTACAAGCACTGAAAGGCTTGTCCTGGATCAAGTAGTATACTGTCATGGATGCCCGCAAGTCTTATTGAGCAACAATGGAACAAATTTCATGTCTCATGTGAAACCAAGATTAAATGAGATAATAGGGATCTGAGGAGTCTTGTCAATACCTTACTGGCTGGAGATCTATAGACTGACATAGTGGGTCAATGGAACGCTGACAACAATGCAGAGGAAGCTGGTTGCAGGGAGAACTTCCACTTGGGGAACATATCTCAGTTTAGTGACGTTTTTGTATAATATAAGTCATCATATGGTGATGAAGAAACCCGTTTGAGTTACTATATGGAAGGAATGCCGCGTTACCACCAATTATATTATCCGTGGTGGAACCAACATTGGGGATGAGTGCTGAGCAGTACCTGATCCAATTGTCAAATATCCTGATTGAGATGCAATTGAAAGCATCTGATATGACCTTTAAGAAAAGGATCTAGGCAAAAATGACGGGTGATAAGAACTGACTTGCTTTATCAGAATACCAAATAGGAAAAAAATGCCTATTGCAATACATATGGTTTTGGAAAAAGAAACAAGAAAGGATGCATTGTGGTTGGGTCTGTTTGAGATTATCACCAAGATGGCAATGGGCGCCTATTCTATCAAGAACCTCTTGGATGGAAGGATTGTGAATTGATTCCATATTAAATAATTAAAGCAGTGGATCAAGGAAAAAATAATAAAAAGAGTGTTCTCAAAGAACCGCTAAACCATTGATATGGTTATGTCCTGATGATTTGGTTATTTACTAAAAAGGAACCACAGAACCAAAATAGATGGTTAAGTCTCAAAAAATAAGACCTCTGAACCATATAAAACTGGTAGGTCAGAGTATACCTAGGAACCAGCTTAGAGGGAATAAAATAAAGAAGATGAACCGTTGAACTGAGTGAAGGTCATGTCCCATATAAAAAAAGTAAAAAGAAGATTGATAAAATATAGCGGAAAAACATTAAAAACGCACAGAAGAAAATATATTTATAATTTTTTATTGGCTATCCTTAACTTGGAATAATTCCACCTATGTCGCCTCTTGGGGGAGGGATGATGTATCGCAGTAGGGTGAATAAGCCATCAAAATCTATGTGAGATTGTATGCTAGCAAGAGCTAGACCTACTTAAAGTCAAGTTTGTTAATTGGAGGCTGATCCCTGTGAGAACGTGACGAGGGGAAGAGAGATAAAAATATTGGTACTTGCTAAAGGTGACCACTGGATTGTGTTGGGAAGCAACAGAAAAAGAAGAGGCCATTGGCAAAAAACCTTGAGTAATCCCAATATGGCGCTGGAGCTGGAAGATTGGCCTTGAGTGATTTATGATAGGCCTCAAGAACATTAAACATATGAGCTGGCATTGAGGAAGGGATACTAGGCGGGGTTTGCCAAATCATGCCCCAATCAAAGCCATCAGGGGAAAGTACCAATTGGATGCGCCAGAAATGGGATAGTCATGCAGGGAGCAGATGGAATCCTGAAGACAATGGCTACAAGATTCTTGGATGCAAAAGCAGAATGAGAAATGGAAGCTAGTAGAGGATAGAAGCTTCATGGCCCAACTTTCAAAGAACTTGGCTGTCAAAACAAAGGGCATAGGCTGCAATGTCTTAATCTAGGATTTTTAAAGATTGAGGGGTTCAGAGTTATGGATAGAGCCTCAATTACTCAGGTCCTCAATTCTTCATAAGAGAGTTTGAAATGTTTATAGTTTCTGATGGCTAGTTAAGTTGAAAGGACAGCTGGTTTGAAAACTGGCCAAGTCAGAAAAGGAACTTCAGAAGCAAGTCAGATCTGGTGAGGAATGATCAATCAAGAACGGAGGGCATTGCTTCAGGAGGTTTGACAATGAAGTAAGAGTATCTGTAATTGGAGCCAAATCCAGGAGAGTATTGAAATCTAATTTGGGCTCAATGACAGAGGGAGGGTTGATCTTGAGTCTTTTGGATGATCACTAATATGGTTTCATTGAGGTTGGATACCATTTATGGTAGTTTTTAAGAAGGACTGGCTATGGGAGCTTGACTGGGAGTATGATTCCTGGGAGAACCATAGAAGTTATTTGTCGTGCATATTGACTCTTCTTTTGGAAGAGCTGAACATTTTTATCAGATTTGCTATCAAGCAGTTGCTGGTACCAATATTCCAAATTCGAAATATGAGCTAGATGAGAGGATGGATGTCAGACTTTTTATAATAGTTGACATTATGCACTTTGGTATCAATTAAACTTTAATTCCAGAGAAATCAATCTCAAAATTTTTGATAAGCTCTTCAGAGAAGAATAAAAATGTTATGGCAAAGAAAATTATTATGATAAAACAACAAGAGAAAATATAATTAACATTATTAATTGTGCCATAAGATGAATATTGATGGTAGAGACTCCTGTCAAGGACAATGAGGAAAACAAGAAAATGAGGACTCTGGACCAAGAATCCTGAATATGACAGCGGGTCATATGCCCTGATCAGGAAAAACTGGAACCCTGGATTATTGTCACAAGTAAACCAATCAGCCCAGCATGACAGAGGGTCTTGGGAACTGTGCTCTGAGGAGGCAGTAGCGAGGAGGAAGAGGAAGAGAACCGCATGCCAAAGATTGTCCTGAGCAGCGTTGAGTGCAGATTGACTGTGCTCCGCTATAGACTAAGAAATATTTGACCTGTTGTCCAAGGTGGTATTCTCCTGTCAAAATCTAATTCTTGCTGGAAATCTAGGTAAGAGGAGGGATGTGTTAGGATTTTTGCCCACCTTTCCAGCCATCTAGATTACCATGGGTCACTAGGGGATAATTCCCTATGGCGAGTGAATTAGTTATTGGTTGGCCTCAATTTTAGGTTGATATTGTTTGGGAGATTTTAGGTAATTCACCAGGATTGAATACATCAGAGGATTGATATGGGCGGATGCTTAAGATCACGTTAGGCAGAGTTGCTGACAAAGTGGGGCATCTTATAGTTGATCAATGATTGACTATCAGGTGTAATAGGTGAGATTGATTGAGTTTCATCACTTTATAATTGTGAATTTTTAGAGCAAGTTGTGAGGAGAGTCATGATGCCTGAAACTAGCAAATTGATCAGTTGATTTGTGAATTGCCAAAATGGGTAACAACTCCCATTACCTAAGCAGGTCACTCACAAAATATGGTTGATTTTCTGAGATCGAGTGGAAAATGTTAGGGACAAGTTTTCTGACGCTTTCTATTTTAGGTCTTGAGGATGTCTGAAGAAGGAATCCTAGCCAGATGAGGAAGACCATTGATGGTATGATGATGAAGAGAAATTCAATGGAAAATGGTTGCCATTTCATGGCTGAGTCGCCAACTGAGAGTTGGGTGCCAAATTCCCTCTATAAGTTTCCTCATAATTTACTTTAACTAAAAAGTCTTATTTAGCAGAATTTAGTATTTGGTCTTAGTTCTATTCATCCCCAGAAATCAGTGATTGTGTGCTTTAGTTGGGGACTCTTTAGTAGAATAAAGAGTAAGGATTGAGGATCCTTAAGAAGAGAAGCTGAGCTTAGACAGGAACTGCTGTAGACTCTACAAGACCAGAGGAAAGGCACAAACTAGGGATCTGAAAGTGGATCAAGTTAGGCAGATAAGGGTATAAATACCTACTGAAGACATCAAGATTATTTTGAGGAGAAATACAGGTCAAGAATTGGACCAAATTAGTTATTATTCAACTACAGATAATAGTCTTCATACTATTATCAATCAAATATCATCTATTATCAGACAACGCAAAGTGTGCACATACTGAACCTGTGAAGTTAATTAATTAGGGATTATCAGTCGTGAACAATCAGTGAAACCCAATAAATTTTAACAATCGCCCAATTTAAAGTTAAAAGGGCTTACTGATATGCTACAAATGAAGGCAAAATGTTAAATATTTTGAAGGCTTAATCACATAAAGTATTTTTACTAGAAGAAGATATAAAACTAAGAAAATAGGAGATAATTTATTATTAAGTTATGATATCATTAAGATATGAGTAACTACTCAGGGTATCTTAAGTGCTAATGAACTTACTTCAATCAAGTGTTTGGGATCCACAAAGCCATCTAGGATTCGATTTATTATTTGTAAAAAGCTCCTTAACTAAATTTTTAAATATCAGCCTTTTTCTATAAACATCTCTTACACTTAATATCACTTCTGAGCGAACTTAAAAATTAGGGCAGAACTAAACAACCTCAAAAAACTGACACACAGCAAACCCCAATGTCCTTGAACCTACCGCCCGTTGCTCCTAATTGGGGCAGCATCAAAACTCCCTGGCATCTGTCAAAATTAGAGGATTGCTTGCTTGTTTATTGTTATCCTGCACGTTTATTTGGGACGAAGTTCCATAGATTGATACTCATTAGTACCAGTGGTTTATGGTATTTGGCCCATTTGAAAACTCACTAGGCTTATTATAATTGCCCTGACTCTTCCAGCCAATTTTGGGCATAATTATCTCTTCATGTTCAGAAACTTCTTCTGAGACAGGTAGATGTACAAGCTGTGGATTTGGCGCATCCAGTTTTTTGACACTTCTCCAAAGAAATCATTTAATGAGAAAATCAGGAAAGAGATGAAATAAATATATCTTTTATTAGATGATATTTATTGGATAATCAGTCATTAGGCCAGGAGCTGGTATTTATACCTCTAGGGCATCTCCTGGCTACATTAGAGCACAAAATTCTAGCAGATATTTTACCACCTTAGTTCAGCCCTTGAACTGATACAACTGAAACCTTTTCTTAAGTTTATTAATGGCAAAATACTCTCAAGAGGGAGAATTTCAGGGACAAAAATTGCGATAAAACATGCAAAATTATCCTAGGACCATCTTGATTTGAGTTCTATCATAATGCTGACAAAATACACCTTCTGTGAAATTCTTTCATCGATTGAAGCAGATTATGTACCCCTAATTGTTGTTGTTGGCAGGCCTCTCTCTCAATAACACTAGGTACTCTCTTTTGGGCATCCCATGTGCAAGTGCTATCATGCCAATTATGCAGATTGATATATTAATTTTGCTCTAGTGCAGAAAATTGATTACATTTTTCGTTCATCTGATGGTCCATGAGACTTTTAGACATTAACTTTAGGTCAGTCCTGAACAATTTTGTATACTAGTTAGTTGATTGTGTTCCCAATAATCAGGAACAATTGCCAAGAATTGATGCATAGATAATTGGCCATAACCTGTAAGCATTTTTGGTCTAATCTAGTTGATAACTTGCTTGATTGAATTGTAGTTGAGATATTTGGCCCAAATCATGTGATTGCAATAGGCTTTTAGGTGAGAGTCAAGGTATTAGCTCAAGCATTGGGAGGATAATTGGCTTGATCTGATAGTTATCAAAGGTTTATTTTTGATTCAACTACCAGAATCTGACATTTCCCCCCACTAGACTCAAACATAAGCCCTAAGATTCCCAATTAGCTTTTGTAGATCTGTTATTATTAGCACAAACGCCCAATGAGCATAGAGTTGGGTCTTTTTTATTTATTCAAGGCAAGCTGACCAGAGGATGGACATTACTGAAATAGAGAAAGAAAGTATTAACATGAAACCTGAGCAGGGTCAACTCTGTCATAGAAATTTTTTTTTCACCTCCATATTGGGACTTGGATTTTTCTGGTTACGTCATGGGTAAGGTTTTTGTGTTATTATACCTACTAACCGCCAATAGCTTCCTTTGGCTGGCATACTGAGCAATGTGCAAAGGGCGGGAATTGAACCTGCAACCTTCAGGTTGGTAGCCATATGCCCTACTGACTCGCCTTCCACCCCCTTAGAGTTGGGACTTCTATATGGTAACTTCAGCCTGGACGCACAAAAAAGCCTAAAGTTTGATCCTCCTATTGTTAATTTCAGCCCAAATGCCCGTTGTGTCTGAAGCTTGATCCTCTCCCAAACCTCAAGTGAGAACTAAAGTATTAATTAAAAAAAGCATTATATAAAATATTTTTTGTTTTTGTTTTTTTGTTGTTTTTTTCAACTTTTTCTTTTCTTAATCAGCCCACTTATTAAACCCTCTTAAGAATTTTTGCATAGACTAGGTTGTATAAATGGCCAGTCATAATATCCTTAATTGTGTAGATGAACATAGACGTTTTCTCAATCACTTCAAATGCCTGACTCAGATGCAATATAACTTTTGCAAATGGCTTGATCCATGGGTGTTGCATAATAGAACTTCTTCGTTAACTTCGAGTTTTGGTCAGCGTGTAGTGATTCTCTAAGTCCTTTTGATGTTGGGTCTTTTTCTCAGCAAAACTGTTGTTGAAGGCTAAAGCTTGTAGTTTGATTAAAGTATACGCAAGCTTCCTAACATGCTGAGATAAGTATATTCTCCAGGATCCTATAGGGCCAAATATAGCAGCGCTGGTGGGGCTGAGTGTCTACCATATAATACTTGAAACAGAGACATCCTGGTTGATGAATGGTAGGAGATATTGTAGGTGAAGACTGCTGAACTTAGATAAGTACTCCATTTGGATGGTTTGGCCGATGTTAACTTCTGGATAATGTTCACCAATGTCATGTTTGTGCGCTCAACAGTCCCATTAGTTTTGGGGTGATAGGGAGCAGAAAGCACACCTTGTACTCCCATTAGTTGGTTGATCTTATCGAGGATATTGGCGATAAAGTTGAATCCATTATTGGTCAGAATAACCTGGTGACATCCATGTTTGTGAATGATGTTTTCAAGGACGAACTTAGCAGTAGTTGCCACTCCAGCTTCCCAAATGGACTTGGCCTCAAACCATTTGGTCAAGTGGCCAATGGCTATGATTATGTACTTGGCCTTCATATTGCTTGTTGGAAGTGGGCCAACACCGTCAATAGATACAGTGTGCTAGGCAAAGTTGGGCCAAACAAGCTGGTAAGATGTGCTTTTTCAGAACGGTTTTGCACCTTGACACTCTGCACAGAATTCTAGAATTCCTTAGATGTCAAAATGCATTGACTCCCAGTAGTAGAATTGCTTCAGATGCTCTTTCATTTTTTTGAATCCGCCATGCACTATGGCCTTATGTGCCGCCATTATTAGGTCTGTTCAGTCCGAGGGTCTTGGGAAAATATACTTTTTGCCCTCAATGATCTTGTAAAGTGTCCCGTTTTTTATAGTTTTATTTAATCATAGATCCAATAATATTTATTTGGACGTATTTGGGCTAATCTTGATACTCTCCGCTGATCATTTTCATAAACAACTCATAAGCAGCTCAACTAAGTGTTGCAATGGTGGGTAGTCAAGATAGACAGTCAGCGTTTTGGTGTTTTGCCCCAGCTTGATGCTCAATGGTGTGACATAAGCTTGAAGCTATAATGCTCAGCGGGCTAATCAGCCCTCAGGTTCTCTTAAGTTGGTTAACCATTTTAGGGAAGCATGATCAGTAACAACTTTGAAATAAGTGCCATGAAGGTAGACCCAAAATTGCTTGCAAGCATATATGATGGCTAAGCATTCTTGTCCCATCACTGTGTAATTACTTTCATGAACATTTAAGGTTTGAATAGCAAAGGCAAATGGATGTTCTTCACCATCTTCTCCAACTTGGGATAACATGCCTCCCCCGCTGTTTGGGATTGTCAGAATTGCAGATGACCCCATAGTCCAACCCTTTGACCAAATATGAGATTTTTATGATTAGGTTAAAATTTGAAGAGGATCAGAAATAGTGGCTGACTGATGAGAATATCGTTGGGTGGAATCCTCAATGATATTAGAAGTCACTGACTATGAATTATTGTCGGGCATCATCCACAATGATATTTGAGGCCACCAACAGATGATAATTTTGTTGGGCATCATCCACAATGAAATTAAGCAATAATTTGATATTAAGATAATCCCCAATATTCGAATTATAGGGAATCATTCAAAGTGGAATGGATTGGAGTCATCAGAAACTACCCAAAAATGTTTAATGCTGGAGGAAGAGTAGAATCATCATTGGCTGAAACAATTGGTTTTGTTTCTAATACCAATTGTTTATTCCGCCAAACGCCCAAAGATTACGCTGCCTAAAAAACCCAAGGCAACAGTACCCGTCGAGATTCAGTGCCTAACACTAAGGGTCAAAACAGTATAGGAGCACAAATATTCTCATTGGACAGCTGAAAAGTTGTGTGCTATTTATAACTATAAAAACCCCAAATAATTGCCTAATAAAAATAGATTCAAATTAATATTAGCTTAGATGTTCAAACATTGGGTGTTTTAAACATTACTCTTAAGAGAAGAGTGCAAGGATCAGATATTTTTGGTTGGCAATATCTTAATCTATGCTTGGCTCTGTGAGAAGGGAATAGGGAAAGTGTTCCATACCAGTATCAAAATATCAAGAGGAAGAAGCACCAGTTTAGCATTGGACTTTACTCTCAACGTGGCTTTTAGGCAATCAACTATCATAATAGTCTTCATACTATTATTGCCCCAGTCTATCAACTTCAATCAATTAATCAATACAAGGATCCACGAATTTTTGCAGTTGAAATTTAGGGCTAAAAGCGAGCAACAAAGCCCAAGACTTTAACATTGGTGCTCACTACAGGGGGTAGTTGAGTTGTCAAAAGCCAATTTAAAATAACGATGTCTTTTAAGGAAGAGCTTTGAAAGCTCTGGGTGGAACTAAAGGCCATCAATGAAAATGTGCTCAGCTTGACATCTCAAGCTGATGTTAGTACATTGGAGTAGCGTATGATCAAGATGGAGGAAACGCTCAAGCAACTAAAAATAGTTAATATTGACTTATGCGGAAAAGTTGCCTCTTTAAAGCGGAAAGAGGGCAAACTTGTCAAGGAAATTTTATTTCAGAAAACTGAATGGGAAGCAGATTGAGAATGCATATGACGGTTTCATGAGGAGATGGTGAAAATAACCAAGCATATAGATGAGTTGGAGAAACACCAATGTGATTGTGAACAATTTGAGGCGAATGATGCTAAAGCAAAAGCATATGAAACGCCAAGCAATAAGACCTCTCCGCCCCAAAACATGCCTAAACCATTTGCTGGTGTGTCAGAAATGACTTCCAAAGTCAATCCTATGGCTTCTTGAGTAGCTGGGTCAGGATCTCCTATTAGTGGAAAAACTGAGAAAATTTGAAATACACTGAAAACTCCCACCTTTCACCAGGATAACGCCCCGGCGTTCTTCCACTTATTTGAGATGACTATGTTCAGCTATGTGGACTGACAAAAAGCAGTAACCGTAATGAACTGCCTTATCACGGACTGCCAAAATCTGGTGCTTCCTCACCTCAATGGGGACAGGTGGTCATATGAAGAAGCAAAAGCAGCCATTATGTTAGAGTTTGGAAGCCCTACTCAGATGGCAAATTGTAAACAAGAGTTCATGGGTATCCAATTCTGCAAAGATGAGACCCTGGCTAGTTTTGCCAACCATTTTTACCAAGAAGCTCAGATCTTGGCAGGGGCAAAAGTGCTAGATGATTTTGATGCATGCATAGCCATGCAGGTGACACTTCAGCCCTACCACAACTTGCATTAAACTATGGCATCAGCACTAATAACCAAAATAATGACCTCACAGATGGTGGGCCATTGAAGGTGTTGGGAGCAACTTTTGATGCACCCAATCAATCTTATAACGAAATTCCAACTGAGGATGATCACACTTTGGTGGAATAGAAGATGATATTTTAGGAAACATTAAAAAGTCAAAAAAGTCATTATTCAGCAGAATCAAGTCGCAACGGGGAAAACCCCTGATGGATCCAAGTGGAAGAATACATCAACTAGACACTATTGGAAAGATGGAACGATGGGACAATTTGCCACCAAAAATTGGCAGAAGAAATCACAACGATTTGTAAATGTTGTGATTCCTCAAGAGGAGGATGAAATTGCCCAAAATTCAGGAAAAGGCCTTGCA
Source organism: Massospora cicadina (assembly GCA_022478985.1). Classification (NCBI taxonomy): domain Eukaryota; kingdom Fungi; phylum Entomophthoromycota; class Entomophthoromycetes; order Entomophthorales; family Entomophthoraceae; genus Massospora; species Massospora cicadina. The sequence goes on along the minus strand of JAKSZP010001955.1, from coordinate 15,278 downwards.
GTCTAGATGCGGAACTATCTAGCACTGCAAGAGAACCTGTTCTGCCAGATATCTACATGGAATAAAGCTGATGGCAGGACCAGCTCGGGTTGCAACTGGGTCTGCCTTGAGAAGACCTGAGGCATTGGATGAGATCAGAAGGTGAGGCGATTAATTCAGAGAATAGTGAAATAAGTTCGTTGAACTTAAATTCTTCATTTAATTTCAAAACGCAAGAAATTCCAAAAATAGTACATAATCCAGATGACTTTAGCATCAAAAAAAGTTATTAAATCAATCTGTGTGAGTAGTGGATTATTTACAGATCAATCACCAGATTTAATCAAACGTTCAAATTGGCAATTAAAGCCGAGAAATAGGATCTGATCTTGACGAATTTGGACTGTGAAAACGCCATTTGAACTGTTATATGGGTGGAAAGCTAAGTTGCCACCAATATTGTATTCATCAGTAGAGTTATCTTTAGATGAATGCCAAACATTATCCATCCTGAATGGCCAATATCCCGATTAAATTACAATCTTAGGCAATTGAAAAAAATAAAAACTAAATAGAAAAAAGGTGCATAAAAATACTAAAAAGTAGAAAACATTAAAAAACAATTTAATATAAACATTAATGCATATAGTGATATTTCCACCTACCAAACGTGGAGGAAGGAATAGTAGCGGGCATGAGTCCAAAGCATTGGCAGGATCATAAAGGGCTGAAACTAGGTCCTCTGGAATAGTCCCTATCACGGAGTTTTTGAGACCCGTCCTGGGGTTTGTACAGATGGACCAATTGATCTCTCACAACAGATGTGAAGATAAGACTGGTGTGACATGATATCATGGGAACCGCGCTTGAGAAGAGGTGGCAACATGTTGTAACCAAGGATACAAAGTCATCATACCGGCCAGAGCATATGGGCGTTGAGTGCAGACAGAGCTGCACTACACTGAGGACATAGAAATATGACAAGCCAAATATGAGCTCCAGCTGAGGCAGCTTCCATTACTGAGGGTTCATCTTCCATTGGATATCTGGTCAAGAAGGGGGATGTGTCAGAATTTCAGATGACCACATAGTCCAACTCTTTGATTGAATATGAGATTTGACAATTATTTATAATTGTAGAGGGTTGGCACTAGTGGTTAACTGATGGGAATGTCATCAGGAGGAATACCCAATGATATTAGAAGTTGCTGACTATGAATTATTGTTGGGCATCATCCCTGATAATATTTGAGGCCGCTGACAGATGATAAATTTGTTGGGCATCATCCCCAATGAAATCAAGCAATAATAATAATATTGGGATAATCCCCAATATTCGAATTATAGGGAATCATTCAGAGTGTAATGGATTGGAGTCATTGGAAACTACCAAAATTGTTTGAAGCTGGAGGAAGAGTAGAATCATCATTGGCCGAAACAATCGGTTTTGTGTACCTAATACAAATTATTTATTCCTCCAAACGCCCAAAGATTACGCTGCCTAAAAAACCCAAGGCAACAGTACCCATCGAGATTCAGTGCCTAACACTAAGGGTCAAAACAGTATAGGAGCACAAATATTCTCATTGGACAGCTGAAAAGTTGTGTGCTAATTTTAACTATAAAAACCCCAAATAATTACCTAATAAAAATATATTCAAATTAATATTAGCTTAAATGTTTAAACATTGGGTGTTTTAAACATTACTCTCAAGAGAAGAGTGCAAGGATCAGATATCCTTAGGATTAGCAATATCAAAATCTCCGCTTGGCTCTGTGAGAAGGGAATAGGGAAAGTGTTCCCTACCAGTATCAAAATATCAAGAGGAAGAAGCACCAGTTTAGAGTTGGACTTTACTCTCAACGTGACTTTTAAGCAATCAACTTTAATAATTTTCATACTATTATTGCCCCATTCTATCAAATTCAATCTCTTTATTAATTCAAGGATCCACGAATCTGTGCAGTTAGAATCCAGGGCTAAAATCGAGCAACAAAGCCCAAGGCTTTAACAGGGATGCATCAGTTTGGGTGATAAAATCGTGATCAAAGTTTAAGTTTCAAAGAACAGGCGCACTTAATAGGGCCAATTGGAGTTAGTCAAATTAATCCTGGCAAGCTGAAGCCCAGTCAAATGGGACCTTACTTTTAAGAAGATAGAAAAGCAGCTCTCCAAGTTGTGCAAAGTTGGCAATAAATTGACAATAGTACCCGATCATGCCTAGGAATACTTGAATATTGCACATGGATTTGTGCTATTTCATTTGGAGATGGCATCCAGCTTAGAGGGTTGTGGCCGAAGACCCAATTTATCAATCACAAATCTGAGTTATTCCAGTTGGTCTTTGAAAAACTGACATTTTCTGGGCTTGATTTTTAGGTTTGCAGCAGCTAGCCTTCTAAAAACATCATCTATGTGTTCCAGGTGGTCGTCAAAAGTGCAGCTGAAAACGTTGATATCATCAAGGTACACTAGTACACATGACAATTTCAAATCTCTCAGGATTGTGCCCATTGCCCATTGTAATGTAGCTGGGGCATTGCAGAGCCCTTGAGGCACTCTCTTCAGCTGGAATAGGCCCTTTTGGGTTATAATTGCATATTTCTTGCGCTCCTCTTTGGGAAGATCTATTTTCCAATAACCACTGATAAGGTCCTTTGCCAAGAAGAACTTCATGCCCCCTAGCCTATCCAAGGCGTCATCATTTCTGGCAGTGGGTATGAGTCCTTCTTTGTGATGTTATTTAACTTCTGATAATCAATGACTACTTGGTTGCTTCATCCTTTCTCTTCACTATTAAAATTTGTGCTGCTCATGGACTTTTTGATAAGTACTAACATGCCACAATAGAGGAGTTTTTAAATCTCCTTAGATACTGCTTCTTCCGATGATTTTGAGCGTCTAATCGGGTTAAATTGAATATGTTAATGATCCCCAGTATTGATTTTGTGGATGACACCCTTAGCACATCCCAAGTCAAAATCATCTTGTGTGAATATTTCCCAATATCTAGAGAATAACTCCTGAGCTTGGCCTTTCTTGGAGTTGGTCAGGTTTCTTAAATCGGCTATAGGGACAACATTGTTTATAATTTACTAGGTCCTTAGTGGGAGCCCAAATTTGACAAAAGTTCTGAACTCATGGAATGAGTGAATTTCTGTAGTAGGGAACAGATGCAGGAAGGTGATTGTCTGACGTCTCTTAATGGAGATGACCAATTTTGCAGGTTTGCACATAAGATATGTATTTCTCCATGGCCTGGAATGATAATACCAGGGGCAATGTTTGGTTTAAATTGAAATTTAGACAATGGTTGATATACTTCACTATAAAGTACTCTCAGGATATTAAATGTTAGTCCTGTCAGGATGATTACTTGTTCTCTAAATGGTATAGTGATGGTATGATTTGATCAAAGTGGAATGCCATTTGACTCATCAATCTGTGTGGGTAGTGGTTTTATCTTTGACCGTGCTTTGCAATACTCAATTGGGATGACTCCATCTTTGTAGGCCAGATTAATGAATAGGCTGGGTTTCTTTTTCTCAACTGCCTTATCATGGTTATAGTAAAGTGAAATAGCCTGGCCAAGAATGGTGATAATATCGTCCTTATGATTGGTAATTTCATATCTTCTTAGGAAATTAGTCCCAATTAAGATATTATAGTTCATATTTGGCGACACTATGGTAGGTGCTGTTACTACAATAGATCAAAATCTGAGTGGTAGGGTACTGTATGCGCCCAGAAATTTAGTTGTATGCGCTCCAGCTGTTCCATATTCCTGACAGTGGGCAACATCAAGCTCTATTTTCAGCTTTTTAACCAACTTTGTGCTGACTATATTTATAGGAGAACCACTATTCATGATGGCCCAAACTCGCACCTTGTTTACTGCTATGTCCATATAAATACATTCAGAGTAGTTTTTAGAGATATTTATTGTATGAATGCTGTGGTTGCTGCCTGATCTCAGGTGTGATTTCAAACTTGAGCCTATATCTGGGAAGTTCACTGCTAAGGTCTTCATGGGATTAGCTACTTGAATGTTGTTAAGCTTGGGTAGGTCGGTTGAACATCTAGGTTGGAGGTCTAAACCCTGATTAATAATCTGCTTTGCGTAAGGTTTTGATACTTCTTCTTGGGCTTCTTTGGTAATTTTCAAGGGTTTAGTTGTTTTTGCTGTGGTCCAAGTAGTGACCATCATGACATCATTAGCCATGATATGGTGGAGCTTATCATTAGCAATATCTTCAGTCCTAAAGAGCTCATAAGGGTCAGATGGAATGGTTTGAAAATCTGTGAAGTTAAAGCATTTTTTTCTCTAATCCACCTGCTCTTTTCCCGCCTCACTGTTGCTGTTGATTTTTAGAGCAAAGTTGACCCCAGGATTTTTGTTTGACCATCTGTAGCATTCACTAGCAAAGTGCCCCTTTGACCACATTTGTGTCATGTAGTTGGCCCTTTTTGCTGCTTTTGCTCAAATTTTTGGTTTGTATTTTGCAATTTTTTTCCCTGGTCATACATAGCGTTGCTTTTTGGGCCCAAAAAAGGGATTTTTGCTGATCTTTGGCCAATTAGGGGTATTGAAATTAGAGGGACAGCTTCTCAAGTAATTGGTAAGCTCTTGGATTTCCAAGATTCCATTGAATGCAGGCAACATGACATTGTGAAGTTCACAGGAAAGAATAAACGCGTGCTCTATTGCAATTTTGGCGTCAAACTTATCCATTGCATTGCACCCATGCAGAACTTGTGACTCATAGAAGAATCTATCTGAAAAGTCCTTAATAGTCTCATTCTGTTTGATTTCAATATTAAGAAGCTCTCTTTTTAGGGCTTCTAATTTCTCAGGACCTTTAAACTGTTTCGTTATTGCAATTTTGGCATCCATATAGGACCAATCGTCAACCAAATAGGGCATAATGAGGTCACAGCTATGGGCATCAAGTGAGTTAATCAGTGCCAATCCTTTAGCATGGTCTGATGCTCCTCTCATTCCTTTTTTAAATAACTTTAAGAAAGAGTGAACATTTCCATACTTATCGAACTTGGGTAGATTAAATGGTCTGAAGTCATCTCTCCCTGTTTCAGCCACAGGGGTTGTACTTCTTCTTGAACGTCTTGGTGTATCATCACCCATAATTGGCCCTCTTTCCCGTTGGGAAGTATCTGGAGCCAGGATTGATGCTAGACGATAGGCATAGAAAGAATGTTCAAAATATTAGTTTCTGCATTGGTGTCAACTTCCAATGAGTCAATTTCATGATATTGCTCTGAACTACTGGATTCCGACGCCTGAATTCAGCCCTTAGTTACATTTCCAGGCTGTTTTTTGGCCAAATAAGCGGAGCTTTTTCCTATTTCTTTTTTCAAGGTTGGGTGAGCACTGGCAGCCTTGCTTTTTGAGGGATTCAAATCCTCTTTAAGGTTGTCATACTTCTCTTTAGATAAAGCTTGATTGGTTGTTATGCTTTTTATATCTTTGTCCATACTGTCTTCTCAGGAATTTGCAGTCAATAATTGCATTCTGAGTTCCCGATTCTCCTAATAATTTCAGTATTTATGGCCTGAAATATCGACACCACTGTCCAAAGTTTATAAAATTCCTCTTTGATATAACATCCTCTTTATCCCTATTTGAGACGACTGGTTTTTCTGCAAGGTCCTTGAAGTTTTTTTATAGTATCCAGATCATCCTGAACATACTCTTCTACGTCATCAACTTTTTATTTAACTCCAGGTGATTTCTTCAGCCCAAAGTGGCATGTATGGTAAGCGTTTTGATTGAAACAATATGTAATAAGAAAGGCTTTCTAGTTTTCAACAGAGGTTATTCATGGTTTGTACCCATTTGTATGATAGCCCATGGTGAGCAAGAGCTTCTGCGGCTGTCTTTGGGACTCTTTTGCTCAGAAGCTCCTCATGGGTGTTTAATCTCCCATGAGCTTCATTGGAAAGTCCTGTATTATCAACAATTGCCTTTCAGACTTCAGAAAAACTGGAATTTAGTTTGTCCAGTAGGGCATTTTAGGAAGATTGTTTCTTTCCTTGCACACGGTAGGTTTCTGTGATTTCAAAATTTTGTCTAGCAATGATTTGCTGGGTATGCTTAATCGAAGGTTGAACAAAGTTAAACAGAAGTACATTAGTTGCTTGACTGTCTGTGAGATGTCTGGCAAGAGATGGCATGGTTGCATAACGGTACTTCATATATATCTCCATCTTGAATGCCTGAATCTTAAGGTAGTAGAACAGGCTGAAGGAGAAATTGATTTGTGAAGTACCAATCCTAAAACCCTAATATAGGGTTTCCAGCATAGCTTTCATGCTTGAAGATGTAAGATCAATCAGGCTGGTTGTATCTGCATGAGCTTTCCCCACTAGATAAGATCCAGGGAGTAGGAGGTACCCGCTACAGAGTGTCATGTGCACATGACATATTAATGGGGACCAACCCCAAGGACAAGGCTGGGCGCAGGAGTCCCAGAAGGTGAAGCTGCAGGCCCTTCCTGACCTTAGGCACACCCTGGGCCAACGCTGGGTTTGGGAAAAATATACCCAGGTAAGGACTAGGGTGTTCCAAACTTTCAGCCCCTGACGTCAAGCCAGGCATTAAAGCAAATGATATACCAAATGAATGCGGATGATTTGATTTGGTTTGTTGAGGAGTGGGGTTTTGAAACCCATTCCATTTTGAAATAACACGCTCAGGTCGAAATCCAACTTCAATCAATCACTCAAATGAAGTCAGTTTCAGCCTATTCACCCAACTCAGAAGGCAGTGTTGCCCTATTGGTGAGTCAGGGCTTGGGCCCACTGTGGCATAACCCCTATTCCCCCATTCGAGCTTAAATCCATTTTCCCCAACCAACATTCCTTGTTAATCAACTTCCCCAATAAACCTTTTCCCATTTTATGTTATTTTGAATTTTATGATATTCCAAATGCACCTGTGCGTGAACCTCTTTGAGGAAATCTTGCACTCTGTTACCCTTGCCATTGCAAGTTTCTTGAAGCTCTCCCCTCATGCACCGTTTGTTTTCCCAGGTTCCCTTCAACCTGGGTCGCTTGGACCCTTTTGATATGTGCACCGCGTCGCCTTTACTGGGGTGTTATTATGAAATTTGCATTCTTATGCCTAAGTTATTATTGCACCAGCACCCTCTGCTGGGCTCTAATCACTTTGTCACTAACAGCTAGTTCCCTGAAGTTGGCCTGGTGCACCACGCACTGCCACGCTGGGAACAGGAGAGTTATAGACACTCTCCTTACATTATTCGACCAACCCTTTTTCTTTATGTGCACAAACTTTTTCCGTGTGGGAATTTTCCAAAGTGGAAACTGTGGGAGCTGGCTGTGGGCTTCAGCTATCATTCACCATACCGCGGTATCATCTTTTTCCCAAAAATTTGGAGCAACTTGGCTTTATTTTGGTTGCCCCCAACTGGAAATTATCCACCCTTCATGTTTGTACCTGGTGGATTCAGATGCTTTGATGTCAAAAGTCATGATTCCCCAATTTTCCGCTGAATTGATCATTTTCCACTCAAATAATTTGATTTTTCCTCGCCAACACATTCAGATGATGCCGGTGGATCTGGAGCAGATGGGCCTGGGGGTGTTGGCCCTGGATAACGTTAGAAATTCCATCGCGGTTCCAGGGATAGGGTCATTTGTGTCTAAAACCGCGTTTTATAACGAAACCCTAGCCTCTATCTCTAAACCTTTTATTAGTCCATATGGCCTGACTGAGGACCCTATTCCGGTGTATTAGATTATCCCTTAGAACCCACGGTTGACCTCTACCATGAATTGGTGAACTCAGGAGGTGGAGAAGGAACTTCATCTAAAATATGACAAAGTATATGCACCAGCAGAAGGCATGGTGGGGTATGTGGCCTCAGTATCAAGAGTTGCCAACTATCCTCCCCTCTTTTGATTTTAAAACAAGTTATGTTGGCATGCTTGAGCCAAAGGAAGAAATTTTTGGAGAAGTGTTTTCATTGTCTACCATAAATAAAGACCATTCCAGGTATCTTCTACTGACTGCTACCCTCTCATCTCCTTTAGGGAAGTTCACCACTACTATTTTTGTGGATACTGGCGCCTCCAGAAACTTTATGGACCAGTAATTAGCTGACTACCTTAGACTGAGTTACTTGACAGGTGGTGTGGTTAGAGGAGGGGCGTCCAAAGGTATTCCCACTCTGAAGATCATTGGTTCAGTGGACTGTCAGGTTGGCAAGTACCACTTTTCTGATCACTTCAGTGATCAAAAACCTACTGTTCCCTATCATTTTGAGTGTGGAGTGGTGGCGGAAGTTTGACGTTTAAATTAACCTGAAGGAGAATACCTTGTCCCTCACCATAAAGAATGGTCGCATATTCATTGTGCCTTTGTAGGAAGAAAACGCCCCGGGCAAATTGCCTCATTGGCCCCGCCGTCTCCCTTGTCACCTTGCCTCAATGCAGAAACCCTCAGTGGAAATTCCTATACCTTCTTGCTTGGAGGTTTTAAAATCCTCTTTTGATGCAGCATCTGCCAACGCACTCCCTGAGCACTCTGAGTTTGATTGTGACTTCAAGCTCACGGTGGATCTGGTGCATATTTCTTCCCCTATTTACCCGTTGACTGTCCAGGAGGAGGAGGCGTTGAATGTGTGGGTAAAGGAACAGTTATCCAAAGGTGCAATTTTTCAGCGTACCTCCCCTGTATGCTCCCCACTTCTCTTTGTTGAGAAAGCTGATGGTACTCTACGCTCATGTGTAGATTATGGGAACTCCAACAATATCACAGTACCAGATCTACATCCCATCCCTTTGGATTCTCAGATTGCACGCTATGTGGAGAAGGCGAAGGTCTTCTTCAAGCTTGATTGCTTCAACGCGTTCATTCAGATCTGGATTAAAAAGGGACGAGAGTTGTTGACTGCATTCCATACCAGAAAAGGGATCTCCAGTTTCAGGTCATGCCCTTTGGGCTTGAGAATGCCCATGCTGTCTTTCAATGCCGCATTGACGCAGCGTTGGTGGACCTGTTAGGGGTATGCGCGGTCGCCTACATGGATGATATCCTGGTGTTTTCCCCTGATCAGGAGCCCCATTTAGTTCACCTTCAGCAAGTGGTGAAGCGGTTAAAGCAGCCAGCCTTACATTGAAAATTACAAAGTGCGAGTTCTTTAAGTCCCAGGTCACGTTTCTGGGCAAATTCGTGTTTGACCAGGGACACATGATAACTTTAGACAAGGAGAAGGCGATTTGTGAGTGGCCTACCCCCACCTCAGTTAAGGGTTTAAGGAGCTTTTTGGGGACGTGCGCGTTCCTCAAGAAGTTCACTCCCAATCTATCTGAGGTGGCGGCTCCCTTATACAAGGCTAGCGGTTCCAAGGTGCTTCAGTGGTCCCCCACTTTGGAGGATGCTTTCCAAGCAGTCAAGTGCACCCTGTTGTCCATGACTATTCTTTGCCATGTTGACCTTTCAAAGGAGTTCATTGTGTCGACTGATGCCTCCAACTTCGCCATAGCAGCTGCCTTGTTACAAGTAGGCAAAGATGGGATAGAGCATCCGGTGGGATATTTTTCTAGGAAGATGTCTCTGCCTGAGTTGTTTACGCTGTTTACAATAAGGAGTTACTAGCAGTTGTTGAGGCGCTGATGTATTGGCGTCACCACTTGCATGGCTCTACCCAGCCATTCTGGGTACATACAGACCACCATGCCTTGCTGTACTACCGCGCTCCTCATGTCTTAACCCCATGGCAGACCTGGTGGCATGAGACCCTTGCCCAATTCGCATTCTCATATGAGTTCACCAAGGGCAAGGATAATGGATTGGCGGATGCTTTGACCCGCAACCCTGCTTAGCACCTGATCCCAAGGAGGTGGAAGTTCACAACACGCAGGTGATGATTCCTTCAAGTAGAATTCTGTCGCTACTTCCCTCTCCCCTGGCTAACGGACCAGCGCTTGCACTCTGGCTAACGCGGAGGAATATGGTATGTTCAGAAAGGTCATCCTCTCTCAGCTGCTGTCAGGCAAATATGCCATGGCACTTACAAAGAGCGCTTCAAATCAAGAGGATGTATCTAGGGACTATCATGTAAAGGATGAGATGATGTGGTTCCAGGGACGCCTTTGGGTACTTGCTGGACCACTGCGCCTGGACAGCATTTGGAGCCAATGTGATGGAATCACCATTGGTCATCCTTGGAGAGCAAAGATCTTGGAGCTGATACGTTGCACATACAATTGGAAGGGCTTGTCAGAGCAGTTGGGACGGTATTGTAAGGAGTGCCTGGTATGCAAACAGAGGAAACCCAATCGTTAACATTTAGCAGGGTTGTTGGTACCAGTCTAAAAGGCTGATGTGCCCTGGACTTCCATTTCAGCTGATTATATTGTGGAGTTATCTGTCTTGGATGGTTATGATGCCATCATGGTAGTGGTGGACCGTTCACAAAGTTTGCTCAACTTACGCCTTGCAGAACCACCATAACCGCAGCTGAGATGGCTAGGATTTTCGTCATCCATGTGTTTGCACTCCATGGGGTCCCCCAAGAAGTTATCAGAGACTGGAGCCCACAGTTTACCTACTTTTTAAAAAGGTTATGTAAGACTCTTCATATTCGCCCTTGCCGTTCAACTGCCTATCATCCCCAACCAGATGGGAAGAATGAACGAGTGAACCAGTACTTGTAACAGTTTCTGCGGTGAAACACCGCTGCATATCATTCAATTTTGGGCTTCTAACCTTCCCATGGCCCAGTTAGCTACATTAATACCTTGCACTCTTCGATCAGCTGTTCCCCGTTTTTCGCCAGCCATGGCTTTAACCCCGCTTTTAACATGGAGACCAGCTGTGGGTCAAAGGTTGAAGCGGTGGTGGACTTTGCCAAGACAATCAAGAAGGTCCACCAGGGGGTTTCCACAAGTTTGGAGGCGGCAATGCAGGTGTATAAGGAGAACGCTGATGGGAAGCACGAAGTGGGTCCACCATACAAGGAAGGGGATCTCATGATGCTTGATGCTTGTAACATCAAAATCAAGAAGCCATGTAAGAAGATATGACCATAGAGGATTGGGCCCTACCGCGTTGTTAGAAAGGTGGGCCATGCCTCATACCAGCTAGATCTTCCCCCTCATTCCAGATCTTTTCTGTTTTTCATGAGAGCAAACTGACATTATTTGAGGGCCCCCACCAGAGTCTTCTGAGGCCTATCTCGTGGATGGGGTGCCAGAGTGGGAGGTGGAAGAAATAGTTGCCTCACGCCATGTTAAAAGAAGACTTGAATACCTGGTATCCTGGAAAGGCTTTGATGCAGCAGAAAACAGTTGGGTTCCAGTGAGCGGCTGTGTGCATGCCCAAGATCTGATTGACGCCTTCCACCAGCGTTTTCCCAGGCTGCCAGATCCCAACCTAAACTGACCGTCGCCACCATGAAGTTGGCCCCTGCCCACAAGAACTTTTCCTTGGCACAAGCCCCTGGAAGGGGGTTGCGCCCCGTCAGGTGGAGAGGGTAATGTCATGTGCACATGACATAATAGTGAGGACCAACCCCAAGGACAAGGCTGGGTTCCAGGAGGCCCAGAAGGTGAAGCTGCAGGCCCTTCCTGACCTGAGGCACACCCTGGACCAACTCTGGGCTTGGGCAAAATATGCCCAGGTTGGGACTAGTGGTGTGCCAAACGCCCAGCCCCTGATGACAAGCCACGCATTAAAACAAATGATATACCAAATGAATGTGGATGGTTTGATTTGGTTCATTGAGAGCAGGGTTTTTAAACCCGTTCTTAAATATCACGCTCAGGTCGAATCCAACTTTAATCAATCACTCAAATGAAGTCAGTTTCAGCCTATTCACCCAACTCAGAAGGCAGTGTTGCCCTATTGGTGAGTTGGGGCTTGGCCCACTGTAGCATATCCCCTATTCCCCTATTCAAGCTTAAATCCCTTTTCCCCAACCAACATTCCTTGTTAATTAACTTTTCCAATAAACCTTTTCCCATTTAACGTTATTTTAAATAATTTATGATATTCTGAATGCTTCTGTGCGTGAACCTCTCTGAGGAAATCTTGCAATCTGTTACCCTTGCCATTGCAAGTACCTTGAAGCTCTCCCCTCATGCACTGTTTGTTTGCCAAGGTTTTCTCCAATCTGGGTTACTTGGACCCTTTCAATATGTGCACCGCGTCGCCTTTACTGGGGTTTTTTATGAAATTTGCATTCTTATGCCTAAGTTATTATTGCACCAGCACCCCCTGCTGGGCTATAATCACTCTGGCACTAACAGCTAGTTCCCTGAAGTTGGCCTGGTGCACCACGCACTGCCACGCTGGGAACAGGAGAGTTATCGACACTCTCCTTACACAGAGCCTTGGCAGATAATATTAAAATAATTTGAGATTCCTTTGTCGCTAGTTTCCATCTCGTTGCAATATCTCATCTGGCTGATTTTGCCAGGAATTGGTTATGGGAATACCTTTTGGAGTGTATTACCAGTTTTGAGTGAGCACCAGCTGTCAAAATTCAAGGATCACTCACTAGTATATCATTCTGCACGTTTATTTGGGACGAAGTTTTATAGATTGATACTCAATAGTACCAGTGGTCTACTTATTTGGCCCATTTGAAAACTCACTAGGCTTACTATAATTGCCCCGACTATTTCAGCCAATTTTGGGCGTAATTTTCTCTTCATGTTCAGGAACTTCTTCTGAGACAGGTAGATGTACAGGCTGTAGATTCGGCGCATCCAGTTTGTTGACACTTCTCCAAAGAAATCATTTAATGAGAAAATCAGGAAAGAGATGAAATAAATATATCTTTTATTAGATGATATTTATTGGATAATCAGTCAATAGGCCAGGAGCTGGTGTTTATACCTCTAGGGCATCTCCTGGCTACATTAGAGCACAAAATTCTAGCAGATATTTTACCACCTTAGTTCAGCCCTTGAACTGATACAACTGAGACCTTTTCTTAGGTTTATTAATGGCAAAATACTCTCAAGAGGGAGAATTTCAGGGACAAAAATTGCGATAAAACATGCAAAATTATCCTAAGACCATCTTGATTTGAGTTCTATCATAATGCTAACAAAATACACCTTCTGTGAAATTCTTTCATCGAATAAAGCAGATTATGTACCCCTAATTGTTGTTGTTGGCAGGCCTCTCTCTCAATAGCACTAAGTACTCTCTTTTGGGTGGTCCATGTGCGAGTGTTATCATGACAATTATGCAGGTTTACATATGAATTTCGCCCTGGGAAGAAAATTGATTACATTTTTCGTTTGTCTGATGGTCCATTAGACTTTTAGACGCTAACTTTGGGTCAGTCCCAAAAGATTTTGTATACTAGTTAGTTGATTGTGTTTCCAATAATTGGGACCAATTGCTGAGATTTGGTCATAGATAATTGCCCATAATGTGTAAGTGTATTCAGTTTGAGCTAATTGATAAATTGCTTGTTTGAATTGTAGTTGAGATATATCTAGCCTGAATCTTGTAATTGCAATAGGCTTTGAGTTGAAAGTTTAGGTATTAGCTCAAGCATTGGGAGGATAATCGGCCTGATCTGATGGTTATCAAAGGTTTATTTTTGATTCAACTATCAGAATTTAACAGCATCTTCCGCCCAGCGGGAAAACGCTTTTATAATAGGTCAACCAGCCCCCCAATGCCTCAGGTCAATAAATTCCTCTTAGAATCTCGCCCTCCACCTTGCACGTTCCCAAGAGGTGCCGTGTAACCCCATAGTGCTCCCCTGAAGTAAGATGTGATTCAGCCTCCAGGTTAAATTTGGCAAATTGTTTTCCTACAACAAAAACAATTAATAGAATCAGCCCAGGCGTTTATGCAGCCTGCAGGCTTCATAGAATTCCACCCCTACAAGGGGCACTTTGACCTCAGCTTCACCTGTGAAGCTAATGCTGCAATTGCAGCCAACATTTCCTTGGTGTTCCAGGGAACCCCCATTTTAAACACTCGCATCCAGTTGCCTAATGACACCACTCTTATGGTACAATTTGCAGGCCTCCCCGCCCACCTCCCCCATGATACTTTATATAATGAACTAATAGCTGGGTTGTTAGCATATGGTGCTGACCCCATTCTACAATTTATGGTTTCTAATGAAGCCAACTGATTTGTGGGCCCTTGCACCTTTGAAGCTGTATGCCAAATATCAACCAAAATCGCCATTTTGATTCCCCCTCTCACCGCTGTTTACTCTGCATCCAACCACCCTTTCTGGGCCAGAGTAGATAAAGGGCGCATGATCTGCCTGATTGGTTTTGACATGGATTACTCAAAGCAGCACTGCCCCAACATAGCCTGATTCAGAGCCTACACGCTTGAATCCCCTCATGATGCTCTCATTGCCAATCCAAAAACTTTTTGAATGGGACACAATCCTCACTTCCCCTCAACCCAGAGTGGTTGATGCAACTTCCACTTATTCAGCCAATAAGGAACCTACATGTCAAACCCCCACTCCCACTTCAACCAATCAGGAGCCAGTATGGATACATAAAATATTTAATCCCCACCCAGCCACCTAATCCAGCCCACCCATATGCTGATTAACTTATCACATTAAACCAAAATCCTTGGGATTATTTGGAGGAAGTTAATTTGGGAATCCCATCCCTGACTCGGTCAAGGCCTCAAAATGTACCTAAATGCAGAATATGCAGCGCAATTTCTAACTCAGCATTATGCTCTATGCTCAAATGCTGATAAATTACATAATAATCACCAACTCATCAAAGAGGCTGTTGCCTCCCCCAATTGTCACCCCCTCCAAAATGGCTTAGCTAATTCAGTTTCAGTCTTGTCTGAGAGGATACCTGTCCTTTCCTTCCCTCCATGTAATAATTTCATCAAAAAGAATTCCTTCAATCCCACCAAGTTCTAACAAAGCAATACAAAAAGTTGTGACGGTCACAAAATTTGACCCCAAGACCCACATTATCAGCAACAATATAGCCACATTTCACCAACCTAACCAAAGTTCGCCTTAAGGCTGAGAAAGCCCTCTCCAAATAAAATACCACCCTTGTTAAGTTTTCAGCTGATGGTGCAAGCCAAAATAACTTAACAATGAAATCAAGGATATAAACTCGCTTTTCAAATGAAACTCCTGCTTGTAATTGGGAAGTAGATTCTCCAATAGTCCTCAATAATAGCCAAGTAACTCCGGTATGCTCACCATTCTTAAGTCTACTGGCACCAACAAATTCAAGACCTTCTTTCTTTGTACAAAATCAGGAAATCATTCCTCTATAATCAGGA